>JAXCGZ010000057.1:50000-180223 GCA_037179515.1 Halocaridina rubra | reverse complement strand
ACTATATGTTTTATTATAGCTTTTTTGATCAGTATTGCTGCTTTTGCTTGTAAATGTAATTTTTTTCATCGACTTAACTCTTATTTCAAAATGTTTTAGAGCTTTTGTTTGAATTAACCTATGTATTACTTATTTTCGTAGTTACTGTTAACATTTATATATATTTTAGTAGATAATGCAACTGGTTCTGTAAAGAATGCCAAGTCTTTGATTATTGATGTTGTAGTCTTTTGTGTTATTATTACAACTTTATTCTTTATTGTTACTATTCTTGTATCTATTGCAATTTTGGTCATTTTTCTTACTTTTGTTCATATTAATGCTATATATTTATTGCCAATAATGTTGATATTATTACTAAATCTATCATTTTTTCTAATATTAGTGTTATTATTACAATTTTACTCATAATTCTTGCTATCGGTTTTCTTATTGCGTGTTTGTTCAGGTTTGTTGTGTTTGTTGGTATGAGTGATTTTTTCATTATTAACATTATACATATTTCTAATGGCTAAAGAGTTTTTGTTTGAATTCTCCAAAGTATTACTAGTGTTAATATTTCTGTTAAGTATGCAATAGGCTTGATTGCTAGTGTTGCACTTATATTTTATTATTGCAATTTTAGCGATTATCATTGCAAATATTGTTTCTTTTTACTATTTTTTTCTAATATTGCGGGTATTACTGATCCTTTTTTTTAAGTAGTTAATGTTACTTTTGGTAATATGAATGCATTTGCTCTTAATATTGTATTTTTTCAAATACTTGCAATTCTCTTATTATTTCAATTATCGTATTATTTGTTACTATTTTTGTTCTTATGTTATTTTGATCGTTATTGTTACTATTGCAATTTTTATTGGTTCTATAAAATTTTGTTGTTGTTGTTGTTGATAATGAAAAGGTATTTTTAGTATTGCTCTATTTACTACTAAGCATACAATTGATATTGTTATTGACATTTTTCAAAATTTTTGCTTTTCTATTATTATTGCTATTTTTATTTCTGATAATTTAAAAAAGTCATTTTAGTACTGCTCCATTATCACAACTAAGCATAATAGCTTTTTGGTACAATTGATAATATTATTGAAATTTTTACATTATTCTGACTTCAATGACTATTAGTTTTCTCTCTTTTTTTGACCGTGTTATTATGGTAATTTGTTCTTTATATTCAATGATACTTTTTGCAATTTTTATTATTCCTTTTAATATTGAAGACATCTTCTCTTCTTTTGACTTTTTTTGTGAGTATTGCAGATATTTTTTATATTTTGGTAAGTACTATTATTTTTCATTTATAATTGCAATTTTCCACATGATTATCATTATTAGTTATATTATTGCTTATTTGTATCAGTATTGCTAATTTTGTCGTTATATATGACATTTCCATCATTAACATTGTTCATATTTTTAGTGGCAAATGAGTTTTTATTTAAATTTCCCTATTTATTTATGATTCTAGTAGGTAATGTGACTATTTTTGAAAAGAATACACTTACTCTTTATTGTTGTTGGAGTAATTTTTATTACTATTGCAATTTTACAGATATATTTACTATTATTATTAAAAATGTTACAATTAATTGTATTATTACACATTTGCTCATAATCGTTACTGCTGGTTTTATTATTGCTATTTTGATCAGTATTGCTGCTTTTGCTGGTAAATATGATTTCTTCATCATCGATATTATTCTTATTTCTAAATTTTTTAAAGCCTTTGTTCGAATCACCCAATGTATTGTTAATATTTATAGTCAATGTTAATTTTTTTTAAAAAGAATGCTAAAGCTATGGTTGTTAATTCTGATATTCGATTTATTTATATTAGCATTATCTGCCATGCTTATTATAAATATTAGTTAATATTGTTACTATCGCTAATATGAATGCAATTATATTTAATAGAATTTTTTTCAAATAGTTACAATTAGTTATTATTGCAATTTTCGTGTGCTTTATTACTATTTTTGATCTTTTGTTAATTTGATCGATATTTTTACTATAGCAATCTTATTGGTTCTCTCGATATTCTATTTTTGCTAATAGTTAAGATTTATTTTTAGTATTGGTCTATTTACTACTATGCATAAGATTTACCTTTACATTTTTCCATTATTGCTATTTTACTAAAATTATTGCTATATTTTTATTTTTATTGCTACGTGTGTTATTATTCTAAATTCCTTCTTTATATTCATGGTTACTTTTTGCCAATATTTATTGTTTCTCTTATTAGTGATATTGTAATAGCATCTTTTGACTTATTTGCATTTTCTGTAGATTTTTTTTCATTCAATTATTTTTCATTGTTTTGCAATTTTGCACATAAATATTACCATTTGCTTTATCATTGTTTTTCTTTTATCAGTATTACTACTTTGGTGTTACGTATTATATTTTTCACCTTTAATGTTATTCTTATTTCAAATGTACAGAAATTTTGTTTGAATTCCCATATATATTTTTAATTTAGTAGATAATTTTACTATTTCTGTAAATAATGCAATTGTTTTGATTATTGATTCTTGAGCAATTTATGTTATTATTACCACTTTAATGACACTATATAATTGTCTTATCATTATTGTTACACTTTGTGTAACAACACAGCAACTGTCACTAACCAGGACACCCAAATTACATCTTCCAGCACAAATAACCAACCCAGCAATAGACTGCGAAACAATGAAGAAAACAGAAAAGACAAAATAGCAGCAATCTCTATTCTAAACATTCCATCGAAGTCCTCTCCCCCACAGCCACAGTTGCCAAATAATGCAAGTGCAAGGGTTACAGCTCAAATTCCTGGCAACCCCTTTGAGAGAGAGATAAGTAATACACTGACAAATCAAGGCATTCCTTCTGAAGAAGTCTTGATTAAGGAGCTTTATCGCACACCAAACTGGGTTTCCTTCGCAATAACGATATCGAAAGGATTTGAATATGTGCCTTACAAACTGAATCAATGGCCTACAGGCACAAGTGTCCAGCCATTTCGTGGGAGCAAACAATGGACACAACCTGGGTATTCTACAAAATATCCCAAACTACAGTCATACCAAAATAAACAGCAAAGAGCTAATGGAACAATCCCCTATACGCGAGACTACAGAAAGAGACACGATACAAACCTCTCTTATCGCCGTCCACGCACAAGAGACTTCTCCTGGAGTGATGGCTCTTACAACCCTAGACACTCACCTAGGCATACAAACTTTGGGAAGGCCCGGCACGTACTCAAACAAGCGTTACACATCCAACGGCAGGTACAGACACCAGGATCCATGGGCTAACCCCAGAACACACTACAATGATGAATTCCCAGCAGAATCACACAGTCGAAACTACAACTATGACTATGGATACCACCCCAATGAAACATGGTAATACCTCGTCTCCTGCTGTTGCTGTTACTGCTGCCGATGTGAAAGTTACTTGTAAATATAATGATAGATTATCTGTCGTACATATAAATGCACAATCCCTGTTATCCCATATACTAGAAATTGAACATATGCTTGTACAAGAAAATATTGATGTTCTTTGCATTAGCGAATCATGGCTGTATCCATCAATTAATAATGCATTTATTAATATTCCTTCATATAATATTTATCGCTATGACAGTGGTAGAGGTGGAGGTGTATGTTTATATGTTAAAAATTATTTGAAGGCCACTGAACTAAATCTTGAAACTGAGAAGCACGAAGGAGTGGAAGATAAATGGATCTCTGTCCAACATAAAAAGTTTCCTTCTATTATCATAGGCTGCGTGTACCGCCACCCCAAAGCCTCAGTAACCTCTTTTAGCTATATTTTGGACGTTTTTAAGGAGATAATTTTAAAAAACAAACCAGTTTTTATATATGGCGATTTTAATGATGATCAACTAAAAAGAGAAAATAAAATGAGTAGACTTATTAAGAATTTAAATCTAGAACAGATTATAAATAAACCAACTAGAATCACTCCCACTTCAGTTTCCCAAATCGATCTAGTAATAACAAACTCCAAACATATGATAACTAAGTGTGACGTAATGCCAAGCCCTATAGCAGACCACGAGGAAATTGTAACGTCCCTAAATATTCGCAAACCAAAGAGACAACCAATCTTTAAAACATTCAGATGCTTAAGAAATTATTCACAAGAATTACTTTGTAGTTTACTTATGAATGAAGTACATAAATTAAATGAAATTCTATATACCGATAATATTAATACACAAGTAAATATTTTAACCAGTGTCTTATCATCATGTATAGATCGATGTGCACCACTCGTGACAAGAGAAATATTTCGTCCCCCCGCTCCTTGGATAACAGATGACATAAAAAACATTATGAAAGAAAGAGACAAACTACAAAATGAAGTAAAACTACAAAGAGATAATATCCCTTTAAGAGAAAAGTTTACAGAGCATAAGAAACAAGTAAAATAATTATTAAGTAACAGTAAGAAAGAGTATTACAAAAATGAATTTCAAAACGCTAAAGGCAATATCTCTGATACATGGAAAATTGCTAAAGCCATGCTTTCCAATAACTGTAATAAAAGTAGTAACATATCAATTATACCCGATGAGGTAGATGTAAGTGCTAAAGCAGAAGAGTTCAATAATTTTTTCGCTGAAGTGGGGAAAAAAACCTTTGAAAAAACAAAAAAAGAAATAATAAATGAAATCAATAATAGTAATGGTGGTAATAATAATGATGATGGTAGTAGTAATAATAATAGAAATGTTGATAATGGTGTAAATAATAATGATGGTGGTAGTAATGGTAATGATAATAGTGATGATGGTAGTAATAATAATAATAATGTTAATCTTCAAGAACATAGTGCATTCAATAGAAGTAATGATGTCTTTAACCCTACTACAGTAGATTGTAATACAGTAATCTTAGTAATAAAAAATCTGAAAGACTCTAATGCATATGGATCAGATGGAATTTGTTTTCGTTTTATTAGAGATTCATTATTTGTAATAGCTTATTATCTGACGGTAATAATCAATACTTCCATAGTTACCAATATCTACCCAGATTTATGGAAAAATCCCCATGTAATTCCTGGTTTTAAAAATGGAAATCCTGATGGTCTCTAACTATTCACCAATCTCTTTACTACCAATTTTATCAAAGATACTTGAAAAGATTGTTGCAAATCAGTTAAGTGAGTTTCTTGAAAAAAATAAACTTATTGCAAAAAGTCAACACGGTTTCAGGCCAAAATTATCAACTGAAACTGCCTTATTGAAAATATCAGATGAAATATACAAAAATATAGATAATAAGAAAATATCATTGCTACTACTACTCGATCTTTCTAAAGCTTTTGATAGTGTACACCATACCATCTTATTAGAAAAATGCAAAAAAATGAACATTGACCCAAGCTGGTTCGAGAACTATTTAAAAAACCGCTACCAGTCAGTCAGAATAAATGATGTAGTTTCAAGTCGCAAGAAGGTATTGTTTGGGGTCCCTCAGGGATCGATCCTAGGACCTATACTTTTTCTAATATATGTAAACGATTTAGTAAAATATTTACCTAACTGTTATGTCATTCAATATGCTGACGATACTCATATCTTAATTGAAGGAGAAATTAATGATTTAGAAAATATTATTCGTAGAGCAGAAGAAATTTTGTATATGGCTAAACGTTACTTTCTAAAAAATGGTCTGTTACTTAATGAAACTAAAACCCAATCTATTCTTATCGGATCCAGACAATTATTATCAGAAGTTGATGACAATCTTCATATAAATTTTAACGGTAATATCATTAAGCCAATGAACTCGGTAAAGAACCTAGGTGTCTATTTTGACCGTTACATGAATTTTGAAATGCATATAGATGAAATTTATAAAAAAAAGTAATGGGTACTCTAATATATCTAAATAGGGTAAAAGACTCATTTGAAACATCAACTCGTATAATAATTGTCCAGTCCTTAGCTATGAGTTTAATTAATTACTGTCTCAAAGTTTGGGGATGTACAAATAAGACTCAATTACAAAGAATACAAAAGTTACAAAACTTTGCAGCACGAGTGGCTGTTGGCAATGTAAGAAAATACGAGCACATCTCTCCTGTTTTAAAAGATCTAGAATGGATAAAGATTAGAGATAAATATGTTTTTGATATATGTACCTTTGTTTTTAATATACTAAGAAACAATATTCCTGATTGCTTGTATAATTTTTCTACAGTAAGCTCAGTTACCGGGTTAACTACCCGTCAAGGGGAAGATTTATTAGTACGAAGGTCTAAAGCTGATATTGGCTCAAGAGATATAAACATTCGTGGACCTCATTTATATAATCAGCTTCCCAGAGAACTAAAAAATGCTGGTTCAGTGTATACTTTTAAATATAATCTTAAGAAGTTACTCTTAAAGGAAGATTTTACTTGTAAATTTTAATAGTACACCCATATTTGAATACCCAATGTATGTTGGAAATAAAGTCTTATTATTATTATTATTATTATTATTATTATTATTATTATTATTATTATTATTATTATTATTATTATTATTATTATTATTATTATTATTATTATTATTATTATAATTAATACAAATTTGATCATAATTGTTACTATTGGTTTCATTATATTTTTTGTCAATATAGTTGTTTTTGCTGTCATAAGTGATATTTTCATCATTATCATTATTCTTATTTCTAATGGCTAAATAATTTTTGTTTAACTTCCACTATGTAAATTAATTTTTATAGTTTAAGTCAATATTTATTGTTAATTTTAGTAGATAATGTTGCCATTTCTGTAAAAAAAATGTAATTGCCATGATTATTGTTATTGTAGTTATTTGAGTATTTATTACAAATTTATTCTTATTCGTTAATATGCTTGCTTTAATACCATTTTGGTCGTTATTGTTACCAATACTCTTAGTGATGCCTTTTTATTGCTAATTATGTTGATATTATTATTTTTTTCAATATTGTTACAATTAGTGTTATAACAAAATAACTCTTAATTGTTACGATATGTTTTCTTTTTTCTTTTTTGGTCAGTATTGCTGATTTTTCATTAAGTTTTGCAATTTTGCACATAAATATTACCATTTGCTTTATCATTGTTTTTCTTTTATCAGTATTACTACTTTGGTGTTACGTATTATATTTTTCACCTTTAATGTTATTCTTATTTCAAATGTACAGAAATTTTGTTTGAATTCCCATATATATTTTTAATTTAGTAGATAATTTTACTATTGCTGTAAATAATGCAATTGTTTTGATTATTGATTCTTGAGCAATTTATGTTATTATTACCGCTTTAATGACACTATATAATTGTCTTATCATTATTGTTACTTTTTGTGTAATTAATACAAATTTGATCATAATTGTTACTATTGGTTTCATTATATTTTTTGTCAATATAGTTGCTTTTGCTATCATAAGTGATATTTTCATCATTATCATTATTCTTATTTCTAATGGCTAAATAATTTTTGTTTGACTTCCACTATGTAAATTAATTTTTATAGTTTAAGTCAATATTTATTGTTAATTTTAGTAGATAATGTTGCTATTTCTGTAAAAAAAATGTAATTGCCATGATTATTGTTATTGTAGTTATTTGAGTATTTATTACAAATTTATTCTTATTCGTTAATATGCTTGCTTTAATACCATTTTGGTCGTTATTGTTACCAATGCTCTTAGTGATGCCTTTTTATTGCTAATTATGTTGATATTATTTTTTCAATATTGTTACAATTAAAATAACTCTTAATTGTTACGATATGTTTTATTTTTGCTTTTTTGGTCAGCATTGCTGATTTTGCTCATACAAATAATTTTACCATCAATAACATTTTTCTAATTTCTAATGTCTAAAGAGTTTTTGTTCGAATTAATCTTTGGATAACTTATTTTCGGAGCTTATATTAATTTTTCCATAAAGAATGCAATATATTTGATTATTGGTGTTGTGGTTATTTTTGCTGTTATTTGTTATTATTTTAACATTGGGCTTTATAGGTACAATTCTTGATTTCATTGTTTTTATGGTAAATATTCTTTATGTTGCTTGTATTGCTGATATGTTCTTATTTTCTTTACTTTTTGTTATTTCTGAGTTTTGAATTGCTTTCGCTTACATTGCCATTATTACTTCTATTATTAGTAGTTATTTTTACTCTAGCTAATATAAATGCATTTTTTTTTAAATTGGTGTTTTGGTGAGATTGTTACAATTATGTTATTATTATAATTATCGTTTTTATTATTATTTTTGTAGATCAATTGCTATTTTGTAGTTATTGTTGCTATTGCTTCTATTTGCTTATAATATTGATGTTATCACAATTGCTCATTATTGTTACAATTAGTTACTGTTTTATTATTGCTTTTTTGATCAATATTCCTGCTTTTGGACTAACAAGTGAATTTTTTCATCATTAACATTATTTTTATATCTAAGGCTAAAGAGTTTTTCTTCGAATTCCTCTGTGAATATCTAATTTTTGAATTCCATGTTAATATTTCTTTAAAACATGCAATAAATTTGATTATAGGTGTTGTAGATATTTTGGTTGTTGTTTTTTTATTATTACAACTAAGGGGTTTATTGGTACAATTCTTGGTTTCATTGCTATTATGGTCATTATTTTTAATATTGCTTGTTTTACTAAGATGTTCTAGTTTTCATGACTATTGTGCTATTTAAGATTTTTAAATGGTTTTCGTTTCAATTGTCATTATTGATACTAATATTAGTAGTTATTGTTACAATTACTAATATAAATGCAATTATATTCGATATTGGTTCTTTGGTGATATAGTTACAATTTTGTTATTATTACAATTTTTGTTTGTTTTTCTACCATTTTGTTCATTTGTCAATTTGATCGGAATTCTTATTATAGCAACCTTATTGGTTCTTTTAATATTCATTTATTGCTGATAGTTAAAATGCATTTTAAATATTGCTCAGTTTATATTTAACGGAACAATTGATATTATTATTGATATTTTTCTATTATTGTTATTTTTCTAAAATTTATTATTGCTATTTTTGTCATTTTTATTACAACTTCTAATTCTTCTTTATTTTCATGGGCACTTTTTGGCAATATTTATTATTTCATTTATCGGTGATGTTATCGCATTTTTCGACTAATTTGCATGTTCTGCAGATTCTTATGATATTTTTTGTATTTTTTTTCATTGATTAATGCATTTTTGAACAAAATAATACTAATGGCTTTATTATTGTTTTCTTTTATTAGTATAACTACTTTTGGTGTTAAAAATGTTTTTTTCACCAATATTTCTAATGCCTAGAGAGTTTTGTTTTAATTCCTATATTTATTTTTACTTACCAGATAATTTTACTATATTTGTAAGTAATGCAATTGTTTTAATTATTGATGTTAAAGACAATTATTGTAGTTTAATAATTAGTGTTGCATTCAGTCTAATTATTTCAATTTTGCTCATGTTACTATTGGTGTTATTATTGTTAGCTGATAAATAAAGAATAATTTTAGTATTACTCAATTATATATACTAAGCATAATAGTTTCCTGGTACAATCGATGTTATTATTGACATTTTTCCATTATTTTTTCTTTTCAAATATTATTAGTTATGTCTTTTTTACTACAATGTGTTTTATTTTTCTAATTTGCTTTTTATTTTTATGGGTTCTTTTTGCATTTTTTATTATTCCTTTTATAGCTGATGTTTTCATATCATCATTTGACTTTTTTGTCAGTACTGGAGATATTTTTGATATTTTGGTAATTACAATTTTTTCATTTATTTTTATAACTTTGCATATAATTATCACTTTTGGTTACAATATTCCGTATTTTATATATTTATTGTTACTGTTGATGTTATATATGACATTTTCATCATTAACAATTTATATTTCAAGTGGTTAGAGTTTTTGTTTAAATTTCTTTCTTTAACTCTATTTTTAAAATGTAATTTTAAAATGTTTGTAAATAAAAATACACTTGCGTTGATTATTGTTGTTGGAGTAATTTTTTCATTTATTACAACTTTAAATAAGTTATTATTATTATTATTATTATTGTTGCAATTAGTTATTACAAATTAGCTCATAGCTGTTACTCTATGTTTTATTACAGCTTTTTGATAAGTATTGCTGCTTTTGCTTGTAAACGTGATTTTTTGTCATCAACTTCACTCATTTCAAAATGCTTTAGAGCATTTGTTTAAATTAACCTATGTATTACTCATTTTCATTGTTAATGATAACATTTGTTTATTTTAGTAGATAATACAACTGATTCTGTAAAGAATGCTAATTCTTTGATTAATTTTGTAGTAGTCATTTGTGTTATTATTATAACTTTGTTCTTTATTGTACCTATTCTTGTATTTATTGCAATTTTGGTAATTTTTCGTACTTTTGCTCTCATTAATGCTACATTTTTATTGTTATAAATGTTGATATTATTACTATACTTATCATTTTTGCTACTATTAGTGTTATTATTTTTACTCATAATTCTTGCTATTTGTTTTCTTATTGTTTTTTTGTTCAGGTGTGTTGCTTTCGTTTTTATGTGATTTTTTCATTATTAAAATTAGACTTATTTCTAATGGGTAAGGAGTTTTTGTTTGAATTCTCCATAGTATTACTAATTTTCGCAATTTTCCCTGTTAATGTTAATATTTCTGTAATTAATGCAAGAGGCTTGATTGTTGGTGTTGCAGTTATTTTATATTATTGTTTTTATTGCTATTTTGGTTATTTTTGCTAATATTGCTGGCATTACTGATACCTTTTTAAGTAGCTAGTGTTACTTTTGCTATTATGAATGCAATTGTTCTTAATATTGTATTTCTTATTATTTCATCGTAAATTGTTTTATTGCTAATAATTAGAAGGTATTTTTAGTATTGCTCTATTTACTACTAAGCATACATATTAACTGGTACAATTTATATGATTATTGACATTTTTCAATATTATTTACTTTTCTAATATTATTGATATTTTTGTTAATTTTATTAATACTTATGATATTATTCTAATTCCTTCAATATAATCATGGGCATTTATTTGTAATTTTCATTATTTCTATTATTAGTGATGTTGCCATTGCAACATTTGACTTTTTCCAGTTATTCAGATATTTTTAATATATTCAGTAATTACTATTATTTTTTATCTAATATTGCAATTTTACACATATATATAGCATATATATAGCATTTTCATCAATAACATTTCATATTTCAAGTAGTTAGAAAGTTTTTGTTTGAATTCCACTATTTACCTCTTTATCTAGAAGGTAATTTTAAAATGATTGTAAAAAAATAATACACGCATTGCTTATTGTTGTTCGAGTAATTTTTTCATTTATTACAACTTTACATAAATTATTAATATTTTTATTATAATTGTTGCAATTATTGGTGTTATTACAAATTAGCTCATAATTGTTGCTATATGTTTTATTATAGCTTTTTGATCAGTATTGCTGCTTTTGCTTGAAAGCGAGATTTTTTTCATCAACTTAACTCTTATTTCAAAATGCTTTAGAGTTTCTGTTTGAATTAACCTATGTATTACTTATATTCGTTGTTAATGTTAACATTTATATTTATTTTAGTAGATAATATAACTGATTCTGTAAAGAATGCAAATTATTTGATTAATGGTGTTGTAGTCATTTGTGTTATTATTATAACTTTGTTCTTTATTGTGACTATTCTTGTATTTATTGCAATTTTGGTCATTAATATAATGCAAAAGTAAGAATACTTTTAGCTCTTATTAATGCAATATTTTCTATTGCTAATAATGTTGATATTATTAGCAATATTTATCACTTTTGCTACTATTAGAGTTATTATTATAATATTTACTCATAATTCTTGCTATTGGTTTTCTTATTGCTTTTTTGCTCGGGTGTGTGGCTTTTGTTGGCATAAGTGATTTTTATTCATTATTAAAATTAGACATTTCTAATGGGTAAGGAGTCTTTGTTTGAATTCTCCATAGTATTACTAATTTTCGCAATTTTCGCAGTTATTGTTACTCTTTCTGTGAAGAATGCAAGAGGCTTGATTGTTGGTGTTGCAGTTATTTTATATTATTGCAATTTTAGCCATTATCCTTACAATTCTTGTTTTTGTTGCTATTTTGGTTATTTTTGCTAATATTGCTGGCAATACTGATACCTTTTTAAATAGTTAGTGTTACTTTTGCTTGTATGCAAAATTGTATGAATCCAATTGCTCTTAATATTATATTTCTTATTATATCAATTATCGTCTTATTTGTTATTATTTTTGTTCATTTGTTAATTTTATCGTAAATTGTTTTATTGCTGATAATTAAAAGGTATTTTTAGTATTGCTCTATTTACTACTAAGCATAAATATTAACTGATCCAATTGATATGATTATTGACATGTTTCCATATTTTTTTATTTTTCTAATATTATTGCTAGTTTTGTCAATTTTATCAATTCTTGTGATATTATTCTAATTCCTTCAAAATATTCATGGTCATTTATTTGGTATTTTTATTATTTCTATTATTAGTGACGTTGCCATTGCATCATTTGACTTTTTCCAGTTATTCAGATATTTTTAATATATTCAGTAATTACTATTATTTTCCAACTAATATTGTAATTTTACACATAAATATTACCATTGGTTTCATTATTGCTTTTTTTATCAGTATTGCTACTTATGCTATTATAATTGATTTTTTCATCATTAATATTATTCTTATATCTAGTGGCTAATGAGTTTGTTTGCATTCCTGCATTTATTTTTAATTTTTGCAGAAAATGTTACTATTTCTGTAAAGAATGCAATTGTTTTGAATTTTGGTGTTGAAGCCTTTTTGCTATTATTGCAATTATATTGATATTATTATCAATATTATTATTTCTTTAAAGCATGCAATCGCTTTGATTATTGGTGTTGCAGATAATTTGGTTGTTATTTTGTTATCATTACAACTTTGGGGTTTATAGTACAACTATTTTTTCATTTCTATAATGTCAGAAATGTTCTAATTTTCATTACTCTTGTGATATTTCAGATTTTTTTCTCGAATTGCCATTAATAATAGTAATATTAGTATTATTACAATTGCCGAAACAAATGCAATTTTTTTTTAATTTTAGTTTTTATTATTTAGTTTTTATTATTTTACTATTTTGATAGTATTGAAATTTTCGTCTTTTTTGTTTCTACTGCAGATCTATTGCTATTTTATTGATTTTATAATTATTTTGTATTGCTCAATTATTTCTACTAAGAATAATAGTTTCCTGGTACAATTGATTTTATTATTGACATTTTTCCATTAATGTTGCTCTACAAAAATTATTAGTTATGTCTTTTTTCCTACAATGTGTTTTATTTTTCTAATTTGCTTTTTATTTTTATGGGTACTTTTTGCATTTTTTATTATTCATTTTATTATTGATGTTTTTATATCAGCATTTGGCTTTTTTTGTCAGCACTGGAGATATTTTTGCTATTTCGGTAATTACTATTTTTTTCATTTATTTTTACAACTTTGCATATAATTATCACTATTGGTTACAATATTGCTTATTTTATATATTCATTGCTACTTTTTATTATATATATAGCATTTTCATCAATAACATTTCATATTTCAAGTGTTTAGGTTTTTGTTTGAATTCCACTATTTAACTCTATTTCTAGAAGGTAATTTTTCAGTTTTTGTAAAAAAGATACACTTGCGTTGTTTATTGTTGTTGGAATAATATTTTTCATTTATTACAACTTTATATAAGTTATTACTATTTTTATTGTTGTTACAATTAATGGTATTAGTACAAATTAGCTAATAATTGTTACTATATGTTTTAATATAGCTTTTTGATCAGTATTGCTGCTTTTGCTTGTAGAGCAATGAGTAGGATGTGGAGGAGCTAGTGGAGGACCACAGAGAACTTACCATGGAAAAATTAATTTAGCTGCAACGTGAACAGGTTGGAGCAGTCACAGGAGGAAGGGGATGAGAGGGTAAAGGTGTCCTGTGAAGAATTTAAAGAAATATTTAGTAAGTGGAATGATGTGCAGGCTTTTACTGAGAATCATCACCCAGATAAATCTGTGGGTAATAGAGTAGTGAGTATGGTATATGACTATTGCAATGAACATTTTTAGAAAAAAATTACTTAATAATTAAATTTCTTTGAATCATTTCCTTATAAAAGTAGGAAGGGAAGCAGCTTCCAAAAGAGAAAAGAGAGATAAACACCATCCAACACCATCCATGTATGCCAGCAACAATCATCCACAAAGGTAAATACAGTACTGTATTTCTATTATCAATTTTATTTTCTTTAATTATTGTTATTATCCTTTTACAGAGTATATTGCTTATAACCTGTATTATATATCTTGTTTTTCATGACTCGAAAAAAATTAAAAGAAATATTTGTGGTGACCTGGAATGGATTAATTGGCTTTACATGCTTTTCAATGGGAACCTCAAACCCAACCCATGATCATTCCAACCCAGGACCACATTTATTTTGGAACGGATTAAGTCCATGGGTTGGGGTCACCAATATATTCATCATATTCTCCGATATTTAATAGTGATTTTAATTTTCTTGAAATTTGAATTTGATCACATCCCTTTTATGTCTTGCGTGTCACGTTTTTTTTATAAGAATTGTTCACTTTTATGATAGTATGATATGTTCCAGTGGCGGATCCCAAATTTTGTTGTTCATTTGTTCTTTTCCCTTAGAAGAATCTCTCAGCCCTCATAATAACACTGAAGTCACCTTATGTAGTAGAATTTTGTTGATTCAGGTCTTTATAGGTGTTTCGCTCCAAGTCACCAGTGGTCTTTATAGATGCCTTATAAGTGATTCTATTGTCTGTTAACTGTCTTTTATTTTTTTTACTAAAAGAAATTCTCATTTCTTGCCTTTTGCAGATTATGATTATTTGCAGTTTATACTTCAGCTTATTGGTAATTTAAAGTATATCTTATTTAATGTTTTTGTAAGTGTAGAAAGCATGATCCCAATATAAAAATCTCCCTTCTATTTCTTTGTTTTCTGTTTTCTCTCGTGTAGTAATGACGGAATGATGACGTATCTTGTAAATACGTTTTTTACACAATTTTCTAAAGATAAAAGAGCTCTTGCTGATAATTCTTTTATATTATAAAAATTGCTCTTGCTGATAATTTTGTTATAAATTTGAATCTGCTGGTATGTCATTAGCCTGTCTAGATACATTTCAGTAGCTTCTTTATTATTTAATAAAGAACGTTCTAGATATTATTCACCAGCAACCTATTTTGCCCATGATATTTCTCGCTTTTTTTTATTTACTTCCACTTGTTGCACCTAAAATATTGCATCTCCCTTGCATCTCTGCCATCATTGCTTGCCAGGGACTGCCATTACAATAGCCTTTGAATATTATATGATCAGTTACCGCTCTGAATATATTTACTATATGGTCCGAATGATGACGACACCAAGAGGGACATTGAATCGTCCTCATTTGGCGGCTAAACATCCCAGAGGCAAGATCTTGCCTCAGCAGTCAAGCTTAATTCAAACCTTATTTACGTGACGTCTTCCCAGGAATTCATCTGGCACAAACAAGGCGAGAGATAGTGTATGGTAAAGCTCATTGGTCAAGCAGATTGGGAATTCGAAAAACTGGTCAAATTCGTAACTGGTCAAATCCTTTACTGGTCAAATCCTGAGAATTTTCTCAGATTCCATTCCCATACAAAATGAATTTTTGTAGATTGCATAACTGGAATCTTATTTCCCAATCTTGATTCCTTGACCTGGAAATTACCACTGATATACATTGATAAGAAATTTCATTCACTGAATGTGCCAAACCAATATCTCATCCTCTGAAGATTTCTTATCAACTTGTAAAAATCTATCCCTTTTACCTAAAGAATTCTAATTTCATTTCACCCCTTTGTATCATTGTAAATAAAGTGTTTTACGTCAAAACTTGTTAATAAAGTGATTTACTATATAAATTGCAAACAATTTGCAATTTAACTAAAGTGTTTTATGCCATAAAGTTCAAATTATTATTAAGTAATTTTACACTGTTGGCATTGCAAATGTTTCTTGTTAACCAAAATTTAATGAATACATACTTTATTTATCTTGCTGATTCTTCATATATTGGAAAAAAATTATTTTGACTTATAAGTTGCAAATACTCTAAAATGTGGTTTTTGCTCTATTTGCACTGGAAATATTTCTTGCTAAATAAAGTGATTTACCATATAAATTGCAAATAATTAATAAGTAATTTTGCCCTTTTGGCATTGCAAACCTTTGTGGTTACCCACAATTTAAGGTATAAATACTGTATTTGTCGAGTTTATTCTGCATTTATCGTGAATAAATTGTTTTATGCTAATGCCGGAAAATAATTAATGGTTTTGTGTGCTCTTATGGTAGCGTAAATTTTTCTGGTTAGCTGTGACTAACCAATATATATTCATCCAGTAGAATAATATTGGAAACTTATTACTTGTGTGCTCGTGCCTTCGGTTTTCCAATAATTAACGGTGTGTCGTTTCTGCTTCTGGAATTACAGTGTCCTCTATTGTACTCTGCATGTGTGACAGAGGTGATTGTAAAGTTGAGGCCAAAGTCTTGGCATCCGTCTGTGGTGCTGGGAATCAAAATCGTGCTCACCACCTTAGGGATTCAAGGTAACATTCCATAAATTTAAATTTTAAATTTGTTCCAGCTTTCCAAAATTTAATTCAGTTCTTTTTTAATGTGTCATTCCATTTCCAAATTTAAAAGAAAGTTGAATCTGACCTGTCTACTTTTGAGCTCTTAACCGAGTTCAGTACTTTGTCCTCTTAGTAAAACAGAAACTCAACAACCTTCCCACAATACAAATTGGCACCCGAACAGGTACCCGAACCGATAAACTGATTTTGATATATTTTTTATTTTCCTTTTTAACATTGCACATGAAACCCTATTACCTTTGGTTCGGATTATTGAAATGAATGAATCTTGGGCTGCGCACAAAATTTTATCACAAGAGACGTTGAGTACCAAACAAACAAACAAACAAACAAACATTTATTTCCATTTTGTATAATGGTTATTCATCATTAATAGTAACTTATAAGTAGACATGTAATTAAACTAATAAATAAGAGGGTTAGACATATAGAAAATAATAATGCTGTAATAATAATGTTAACAATTATGTTAATAATAAAGTAGTAAGTATGACACTAGATACAGGATCGTTATTATCGGCATCATTTCCATATTTGTTTCCTTACAATGAGAGTAATTAGTTCTTAATGAGCAGCAACTATTTGTCCAAAAGAAAACTATATAGTTTGCCTTTGAAGGCTGTGAAGGAGGATGCATTATTAAGATGCTCTGGGATATTATTCCAGAGTGTTGGCCCTCTGATAGTGATCATCTTTGAACCTGCTTCTGTATTTGTTCTGTGAATAAAGAGCTCACTTATATCCCTGACTGTTTTTAAATCAAATAGCCAGCTAGGATAATGAATGTCCAAAATTTTGAATACAAAAACATAAATAGCATAACCGACCTTATTTTCTGCCCGCAGCCACCCAAGTTTATTGAGAGCTGGTGTGATGTGGTCATATTTTCTTATTCCTCCCAGGGCAACTCGAACTGCAAAACTATTAAGCTTCTGTATTTTGTTTATCTGAGCCTTAGTGGTAGCTCCCCAAACAGTTGTGCAGTAATTAATATGACTTAGGGCTAGAGATTCAACAACAGTTTTTTTCTTTCTAATTTTCAAAATTAATTACGGTAACTACTATTTTCTTTGTTTACTATGTGGTAAAGAAAATTTCAGGAAATCTGCATGAGATTAGGTGGTAACAGAATTAAAAAAAAATTCATGGCAAGAACACGTGTTAATTAAGGTTTCATTTATTTGAGGTTTAAAGCGTTAGTGTTTTATTTATCTGCTAAAGGGTGATATGTGTTTAGAATTGTTTATATTGCTTTTGGATTTAGGAAATGGGAATAAGCATATTAAGTATTTTTCTTATATTTGAGTTTTTATATTCAAGCACTGACTGCTCAAAGATTGGGAAGAAAATCTTTGGTGTCATTTGTTGAGCCTAGTCTAAGCCCTTCATGTGTCTCAGTTGTCACTCAAAAAATTTTTTTTTTCAATTTTAGTAGACACATGTGCAATTTGACTGCTTTTCTTTGGTGTATTTTGCATAGGAACTGTGCCCTTTTGGCAACACCAGAATTTTTCTTACGACATTTTATTTGTTGGTACTGCCAATATACGCGTTCATGCGCAGACACGAAAGCTATATTTTACTTGTTTGTATTTTCTTCCACCGTTTGCTTGTCTATAAAATTCGTTGTTGCTCATTCCTTTCATATGCCGCAGTACTGCCTCATATTGCTGTTAAGCAGGCACAACTGCCATCCTGTATTACCAGTGTTTCATGCAGTTTTGCAATATTTTGCTGCTGTTGCACTTGATTGTATTTTGAGTTACTTTCATAGTGAGGTTTTGGGATCAACTTTACGTCAAAGTTTGAACTGTGGCAATGAATTTTTTTTCTCTCCTTGGTGTTATGTGTTCTTTCAATTATTTTTTACTATTATAGAATTATGTTTTTTGTGGTTGATTTCATTTGGCACTTCATTATTGGCAGCTCAGTAAACTACCATGGCTACGGGCAGTCACAGGAAACCACCATGGAAACCAGTCAAGTCACAGGAGGCCATAAAAAAAATTTAATGGGGACAGCTACCTTGATACGATGTTTGGTCTGGGTGAGCGATACGGCATGTCCGGAGAGAAGATCCTTTGGTGGGCTCTTGGAAACTTGGCTGTACGCTGAGTTGACTAAAGAAGAAAACACGCAAACACGAGCAGGCTCGAGTGACCACGATAAAGCAAGGAAGCCTAACGAGAACATGAGCTTACTCTTGGTCGGATTAAAGCTGGAATCCCTAAAAGGTGGGCTTCAATCAGAATTTGGGACCTGCATAGAGAGAGGTTCCCCCAAAACGGACATACGAGGACGACAGCAAGCAACCGCTCGATACTTACATCCTCTCTTCCAAAAGTCTTGCCACACCTAATGATGGCACTGATGCTGAGAAGATTCGTTGGCTGCTTGCCTCCAAGCCACCCTGTCTGCTCGCCCTAGTCAGTAAATTTGACTGCGAGCAACTGAGTGACTACGAGAAAATTAAACAAACAATCCTTGCCTCACAGAACTTTTTGCCAATTGAGTGTTTATAATAACACTCAGTTGGCAAAAAGTTCTCTCCACATTCCCTTGAAGGAGAAAAACTGTAGTGCCTTTGGCAAGCGCAAGGCTCCCCTATTATATGATTGGCTGCAAGTTGCAAAGTGTTCTCATGAGAAATGGCATCCGTTCTTGATGTTTGATTCAATTGCCAATGACCTCCCTAGTGATGTTGTTGCATAAGTAAGGACTCAGCTTAATTATGAGATCGACTTCGAGAAAAGTTCAGCCGCTATGGATGAGTACCTCCAGCACAACCAACCTGGAATATGTGTCTGTGACCTTATGCGGGCAAGACGGGATGATCCCAAGACTCGTCCTCAGAGTGTCATCACCCTTGTAACAGGCCAGATTCTCACCGGATAGGAGATATCAGGAACAGGAAGTAAAAGGGCCCTTCTCCGAGAACATCAATCATCCAGCTCATCCTCCTCACACTCCTAAGCCTTATTACAGCCATGCACCCACACTCAAGAAGGACGACTCGGTAAGACCTAAACCTCAGCAGTTCAGAGGCAAGGACAATTACCCTGCTCCACCTTCCCTAGATTTTCAGACGAACTCTATGAGCCACCACACTACCTCTCACAGTGGCAACCAGCATAACCATCTGGCCCATGCCATAGAAACAAGGCCAGAAAGGGACACTGAGGACAATGCCGAGGAACCACCGTACAAACTTGCCAATGCGTAATTCACCAAACATGATGATCCAGAGATGATCCCAAAATGCCTAGGAGCCATAAATGGTGTGGAAGTTCAGATAGCCCTCGACATAGGAGCCAGTGGCATATTTATTGCCGAAAGATTTGTCAGGGATGAAGATTTCACTGGCAAAGTTGTTCATATGCAGGTTGCTGAAGGAATACCTCAGATATGAAACTACTGCATCATTGACCTGTATTAAAGATACTACAAGTAAAAAGCCCCAGGTGTGGCATTCATTGGGCTTATGTACCCTTCTTGCTGGGTTGTGTACTGAACCTAGCTCCTATCTCCCAGGCTGACCTCTACCTTGATGGCATTTTTTAGTGGAACATCCCTCTGGGGAAGTCACAACAAGCCATTTCAGCAGCAACTACTGGCTCCGACGCCAGGAATTTGGATGATTCTCCGACTGCCTCCATTGTCTCTGCCACAGTTAGTACCCGTAATGTGGAATGCGGAGTTCCCTTTCCTTTACCAAATGATGCACCTATAGAGCCACTGAAGTCCTCCCGTCTAGACTTTGCCAAACTGCAGAAGGACTGACCCAGCCTCAACGCTGGATGCAACAGGCCATTGAGGGAAGAGCCTCTACGGTGAGAAGAGGAGGCCAGATCACTTACCCAATTGAAGATGGAGTCCTTTATAGGAATGTTACTAAAGATGGCCACACTTTTAAACAGTGAGTGGTGCCCGCTTAATTGCACCTCCAGGCTATATATATGGCTCACCATTTACCTCTGAGCGGACACAGAGGCAAAGCAAATACTCAGCACGTCCTTCAGAAGTCTTTTCCTTGGCCAAATATGCATGCGAGGTTGATAGATACGTGGGCTCCTGCCCTGCCTTTCAATCCATCTCTACGGCACTGATACCGAGAGTCCCTATGGGCATAACTAAGCTCTCAACGGAGCCATTTTCCAAGGTTACTATCGACATATTAGGTCCTATAAACCCAATTTCATCCACAGGGAAACAATTCCCCCTGGTATATGTCGATCTAGCAAAAGGTATCCAGATGCACTGCCGCTATCTTCTGTCATGTCCGAAACCGCTATCATCTATCACGTCCGAAACAAAAGCTCAGGAACAATTTGATATCTGCTCCCGGGTCGGCAGCTTCCCTGAGTAGTTCACTTCTGACAATGGAAGTCAGCTTACAAGTAGGCACTTTGAGGCTTTCTGTAACCTCTTACAAATAAAGAACTGCCGTACGAGTGTCTATCATGCCCAGTCAAATGGAGCATGTGAACGCTATAATCTGACATTGAAGAGATGTTTGAGCAAGCTAGTGATAGATATACCCAGGCAGTGGGACAAGTACATCGCTGCTGCCCTTTTCTCCTTCAGGGACATGCTCCACGACACTACTGATTTATGGTCATAAGGTCAGAGACCCAGTGGAATTTTTGGCAGAATGTTGGGACTCGCCTACCATTGAGGATGATAATTGCTTCAAATCAACATTTACACCAACACAACAAACCTTCTCCTCACTATCAAAAACCTTTGCCTTCATCCATCTTTTCCCAACATGTGTCAGCACATCAGCCTGATTTCCTGTTGATGAAACGAGGGTCTTCATCACTAATCCAAATTAATTTATCAGATCCCTCAAGATTCCCAAACGGTATTTCACCACCATCTCAGAAGCTCCCTTAGTGCGCACCCTTTTTCCTCTGTAATAACAGTATTCACCCAACCATGCATTGTTACTGAATCAGTTCCCAACTCTATTTTCTCCAATCCCCATTTCAGTGCTAGATTAATACCTTTCAATACCGCTTAAGTTTAGCCACGTTTATGTGGCTATAATCGTCCTTCTTTCAGAGCTAAGCAGCATCCTCAACGACCTGATTATTAATTTCTAAAAGCACACCAATAGATTAACTGCTAGCATCACATCATATTATACCATGATCGATTTTAGGAACATGCCAACCACCTTTAACTAGATAATCTAATTTCACTTTCTCAATCACCAGTACTGCCAACTAGATCGTCCCAACTTGACCCCTCAGCACTCCTCTTAATGAAACTACAAGCAACCCTTAACCAGCCAGCAATGGGATAAAGACCCACTAACTTCCCACATACAGAGAACAAACCTCTTCTTATCAAAGCATCTAAAACCTATGGAACTTTGTTCCCTCATTGGAACATCAATTCACCATTAACACAAAACAACTAAAGTCCTAAAGCTGCACCATTCTTCGGTGATTCAGGTTTTTTTTTTAACAGTCCATACTAATTCAGATGCCAAATGTGCTTGTTAGCAGGCAGCTCACATTCATCGACAAGATTGTCATCAGTGTAGGAGCTCGTGTATTTTTCAGTCTCACCCTTTTTCTTTAGAACAAACTTTAAGAGATTTGACAGTATGCACGGTGCACAGTTCAGTCCAAAACCCGATCGTGTTTAACAATAGGTCTTACCTTCATACTTTACCAACTGGTATTGCCACAATTTTTTACTTTCTTTGATTTGTAGATATGCAGATTAAAGGTCAATTACAGATACTGTTTTACCCATCTGTCTCCACTGATTTAACTTTTCATCATATACATCTGTGACATCATCACCAGTGTGGCACTTGACATGAACATTTAACTCTCGGAATATCTAGTACTTGCCTCACCTTTTTGTTTGTTGGTTGCTTCACTGCCATCGTAGGAATCATTTCATTAGTTATATCTTTGTCCCAGGGAACTAAAATTCCCTCTTGTATCCACCTGTTGATTTCTTTGTCTTACTTTTCTTTTTTCTTCCCAGTCAGGCTCGGGCTATAACAGCTAACCTTATTTGTAAGATTTATTGGATGATTGATTACTTTTCCAAAAAACATGCCACTGTCCAGTTTTTAAAATAAAAAAAGAATGAAAGTCTTATCATCAATCTCACATGGGTTCTTTTCAGCACAATTAAAATTGCCGGTTGCTATCAAAGAATAATCAGATGAAAGGAACTGTACAACACCCTCCTTGATTGCAACACCACCAATCAAATTAATAACATCTAATCCCATAACAAAAGCAACACTGTCAATCATCTTATCAGACCGCTACTTGAACAGACATTTGTCTATTGTCAGTCACCAAATGCACTACAGTAGAACCTTTACACTTGACCTGCCTTCCATCAAATGCACTTAAAAAAGTTTCTCCTGCACAACCAGCTACCAACTTAGAATGAACGATTGTTTTAGTACACCTGGAATCTACAAGTCTCCTAGCTGAACAGTTATTCACTTTAACAATAATAAGGAGGCAGTGACAGCACCTTGACATTAACAATGGGATTGCTGCTGGTGCAGCAGTCCCCCTCTATTCGTTTCCCTGCCCTTGAGTATATTCTTGAGTTTTTTTTTTATCACATTGGTTGGCAATATGTCCTACTTTGTTACACTTGAAACACCTAGATTTTTCCTCAAAATATTCAATTAAATGAGGACCATCACATCTAAAGCATCTCCCCATAATTCCCTTAATGCCATTGCCCTTTTTTGTCAACTCAAACCACCTTGCCACTGCAACAACATGCTCCTCACCAGCCTTAGCTTTGCACAAAATTCTTGCCTCATTTATCAGTTCACTAACTGGCTTAGTTAATATCTCATTGACTTGTTTCGAAGCTAAACTTATTTTATCTGGGAATCCATTGACAAAAGTCAAATGAACAATGCTTTCCAACCCATCCCCCTTGAACCCAGCTAGCCCAGCCAAACGTCTTATGTTATTTGCATACACATAAAATGGTTGCCCTGTCCATTTGACCCTAATTAACTTGGCATAAGCTACAAAGGCTCCATCAGTAAATGCTTCTTTTAACATAGCTACTATTTTTTCCGAATCCCCCTGGTCATCATCACTCATTTCTAAATACAAGGCAAGAGCATCCTCTCTGGAATAAAAGAAGCCAAAATGAGAAGTCTTCTGCAACTTAGCCCCCATTTGAACTTTCTTTATCCATGTAACCAAATATTACTAAACTACACACACTTTGCATCATCTGCAAACATATTCATGAATGATTTTACTGACTCTGGTAGGTCATTTACATATACAAGGAACAAGAGTGGCCATAAAACTGAACCCTGTGGAACCCCACTACTAAATCTTCTCCATTCAGACATTGTATATCTTACTTTAACCCTCTGTTCTCTTCCGTCTAAGTAAGTTTTTATCCATTCTAAGACATTTCCACCTTTGTCGCCATTACTTGCAGATTCTTAATAAGTCTCCCATCAATTGACTTCTGGAAGTCTAGGAATATGCAATCTGCCCAGCCTTCACTTTCCTGTAGGAAAAAAGTTGAAGAATTTCAGGTGAAGAGAGATAAGTTTTCTTAGTAGTTTCTCCATAACTACTATGCTGGTCAAGGAAACAGATCTATGCTTTAGAGCTGTATTCCTCCTTCCCTTTTTGAAGATAGGTACCATGTTCGCTTATTTCCAGCATCTTGGAAACTTGCCTTATTAAAGCGATTTTTCAAATATTATACTTGGTGCCGATGATACTTGTATAGCACATTTCTTAAGTACATAAGGTAATATATCATCAGGACCTGTAGCTTTATGGGCAACTAACTCCTTTAGTGCTTTGCATACCTCTGTGGCTGAAAAGATGATGTTCTTTAATACCGGCCCATGAACTCCTATCTCTGCAACCTGAGGGGGTGGGGTATTTTCTGCTATAATTGCTGACTGAAACTCTTAGTTCAATTCTTTGCAGATCTCTTCATCTGTCTCATTGATTCTTCCATCTGCTCTCTTTAGCTTTAAGACCTTCTCTTTTATCTTCAGTTTTCCTCTCATAAAGCTGTGTAAAAGTATGTGTCTGTTTGTTTGTTTGTTTGTGTAATTACCTGGTAGTGCTTACAAAAACAGAGTGCTATGCTCGTAACTCTCTGTCTCCTTGTCGGTTTCATTTTTATGCTCAGTTATACTTATCTTAGCTGTCCTTATGACTATGAATATAGTTAGCATTAACTACCTTGCTTAACGAATTCCAATTATAATCTGTTATTACATTAATAAAGTACTTCCTTACATACTGCAACGAAGTTCTCTTACGGAGATTCAAATCATAGCAAGCCACATCAAAATATTTATCAATATCCACTCTGTCGAAACCATGAAGGACTTTAAAAACTGTCACCATACCCCTCTCATTCTTTTAGCTTCAAGTGATGGACAGTGTAATTCCCTCAAGCTTTCCTCATAACCGAGACTGTGTATTTCTGGCACCAGTTTCTTAGCAGGCCTCTGAAATTTTTCCAGCTTATTTATATGCTTTTTCAAGTGCGGATTCCAAAAGGGTGCTGCATTCTCAAGCTTTGGCCTCATATAAGTTACATAAATATTTTTGAACATTTCCTTATCTATGCGCTGAAAGCTTCCATTATATTCACTAAGTAGGCATATGCAGCACTTTCTATGCTATTTATATATATTTCTGGAAACAAATCTGCCAACATGCTTACATCCAGGTCTCATATTTTTTTATCTTTTGAAGTTCTGCACCAGCTACTGAATGTCGAAATTTGGGCCTTATTACAATTGTACTTTCTCATCACCTTACATCTTGAAATAATAAATTCATCATTCACTTTTCTGACCATTCATGCAGACTATTTAGGTCCTCCTGAAGTTCTCTACCATTGTTCTCATCATTTATTTTCTTCACAATCTTTTACTTTTTTCACAATTCAACACTGAATATACAGACTCCGGTAGGTCATTTACATGTACAAGGAAACAAAATTGGCCATAAAATTGAACCCTGTGGAAGCCACTACTAACCATTCTCCAATTAGACACTGAGGTGTGGAATGTGATGGATTTTCTGCTATTTACTTTGGGAGGATAATAATTGTGGAATTTGCTGGGGCTAATCTAGGACTGTGGTGGACCATTCGTGTATTGTGTTGGGGGAGGTCTAGAGAAGGTATGCAGCTATGTTTGTGTTTTGATATGCAGTTGTATTTCGGGTGAGTGTGGTGTGATAAAATAAATCCTTGGGGTATTCTTTTTTTTTTAACGTTTCTGATATATTATGCTGCAATTTTAATGCATAAAATTATATTGTCAAAGTAACATCTAGCTATATTGATATTTTCTAGCGAGAGTGAGCCTTTACTTTTAAAACATGATGCCTTTCCTAGAACTCGTGGTATCAGAATCTGGATTCTCTGCCTATCATAAATCGTGTTTCGATTTTGGTGATGGCATGATGATTCTTATAATGTTTCTATTACCATAACTCAGACCTTAATGATGGTATACTTCATTGCTTTTCTGATAAGAATTTGGCTGTACAGCAGGCCTATATGAAGACCTCATCTAATTTTGTTGATGACTTTATTGTTCATTACAGAAAGTGGCTGAACACTTTTTCCCCAAGGAATTTCAAAGATGTTGCAGCAAATGACTTTGCAACAGACTTTGGATGCGAACAGTGGCTTATGAAGCCACATCTAGGTTTGATAATTACCTTGACCCTATCTTAACTGATTCACCAAGTTAGTTTTCTCATTGGGCCATTAGATCTTTGTTTTTATTTTTAGCTATGTGTAAAAATCATCAAGATATGCAAGAATCCCATATGTGTCTTTATCTTGCAGAATTTACCTTAAGTTAAGAACAGAATGGGATAGTATCTTGCTTGACTTTGCTTATAATAATTGGCCATACATTTATAGTTAAGATGAAATGATTTGATCTTTAAGCATCTTTGTGGTTGACATTCAGAGGGATTTTGTCAAGAGCATTGAAACTTTGCATTAAAGATAAACATGGTCTACTAATGAATATAGTTGTGTCTATCAGGATAAACAAGTAGAATATAATCTCTGGAGTCAAAACCAATCAGATCTAATTTGGAGATATTAAACTCGACATAGAACTAGGGCTCATTTGTTTATGCTGCAGCTGGAAATGAATATAATGATAGCATCAATGTAACAAACACTGAGCTGCCTCCTAGGCACAAAAGATGATTGGTCTTTGAACAAGACCCAGCTATGCCTCATAGAGATATGCCAAGCCTCCATTATGACAGAGTTTTGCTCCAAGTCACCAGAGGTCATTTATTAGGTAATTTAGTAACTTTTAACTGCCTTTTCTTTTCTTACTAAAAAAAATTTGTCACTCCTTGCGTTTTGCAGATTATGATTATTTGCAATTTATATTTCAGTATATCACTAATTTTAAATATATCTTGTTTAATATTTTTGTACACGTAGAAAGCATGATCCCATATAAAAATCTCCATCATATTTCTCTGTTTTCTGCTTGTTCTTTTTTTTTCTCATGAATGATTCCATAATCCTAGCATATCTGTTAGATATTGTGCAATTTTCCTATAATAAAATTGCGTTTGTTGATAAATTTGCTATATTATAAAAATTGCTCTTGCTGATAAATTTGTTATAAATTTGACCCTGCTGATATGTCATTAGCCTGTCTAGATATATTTCAATAGCTTTTTACTATTTGAATATTTAAAATTCCGTCTCCTGCAATGCAATGAACGCTCTGCAGGTATCTTGCCAGTAATCTATTTTTCTCATAGATATTTCTCGTCAAATTTGTTTGCTTCTGCTTGTTGCACCTAAAATTCTTTCTCTCCCTTGCATTATTGCCTGCCAGGGACTACCACTACAGTAGCCCTCGAAATTTATATGAGCGAGTTACTGCTGGCCGAAGGATGATGCCACCAAGTGGGATCCTTGATCACTTTCATTTGGCGACCAAACATCCCAGAGGTTAGATCGCCTACGCAGTCATGCTTCCTTCAAACCCTTTGTTTATGTGGCGTCTTCACAGGAATTCATCTGGCACAAACACGGTGAGAGATAGTGTATGGTAAAGCTCGTTGTTCAAGCAAATTGGGAATTTGAGAAACTGATTAAATTTATTAATGGTCAAATTTTTCTCAGTTCCATTCCCATACAAACACACTTTGTAGATTACATAACTGGAAAGTGTAAATCCGTGAAGTAGGAGCACCATATTTATTACTGGTATTTTACATTTATTTTTACCTTTGGGGTGTAAACCCTCCCTGCACTGTTAACAACTCAACCTTTACTTTATTATTAACAGCACGCAAGCATAAATATATATGAACGTGATAGGTAAGCTTACCGAGAATGACGTGATGATGACGTTTACATACTAGACAACCAATGACAGCTTTATGGCTGCTTTTTGCGAGAGAAGAACATGGTAATGAGGAGTTCCTGTTGCTGTTTTTTCTTTTGTGTGAAGATGATTTTGTAAGGAGTCATAGGATTGTCGTTAATATTGCAGATGTGCACCAAATGAGCCATATCATCATCATACTTCTGCGACAGTTGTTGGAGTTCTTTGACCGCGTTATACATGGCTACCAGCCATTCGAGTGTGAGGCCAGATTCTTCGACTTCATCGTGCGCTTGCTGTTCATGTTCTTCCTCTTCTTCGCTTGTTGATTTGTCACATCCTCCATGTCAACAGCTGCGAGTGGCAGTCAATCAGTTCACTGACGTCTTCATGTGTCATATCTTTAAAGCCTTCTCCTCCAAGCAATGCAGCCAAGTTCACAGCTTTCGCAACTGCCGAGTTATGGACTTCGTCAGGAGTGAATCCCTTGTAGTCATAAATGACTTCGAGCCACAATTTCTTCCAGCTGGCATTGATTGTGGCTGGCTTCATCTCTTTGATTGCATTCTGAATATTTTGAAGGCATGTAGCAATCGTGTAGTTATGCCAGTACGCCTTAAGTGTGAATTCTTTGTCTGCATCCATGGAGTCAACTAGGTTTGCCAGGGCATATCGTGTGTAGAGGGTCTTGAACGCACGAATAACGCCTTGATCCATAGGCTGAATCAGTGATGTTGTAATCGGTGGCAGCAGGAACTCTACCTGAACACCGTCATAATTGAGATCGGTTGCGTGGCCACCAGCATTATCCATCAAAAGAAGGACTTTAAATTCAAGGCCCAATGAGGGATAAAGCATTGGTAAAACCAGTCCAATGTGAGGCTTTTCGAGATCCAGGCCTTAGGATTATGCATCCAATACACTGGCAGCAGATTCTTGTTTTTATTCTTCAAAGTCCTAGGGTTCTTTGACTTGTAGATAAGCCCTGGCTTTAACATAATTCCTGCAGCATTCCAGCACATGACGAGGGTAATGCAGTCTTTGTGCGCTTTCAATCCAGGGGCTTTAGCGTCTTCCTTGAAAAGAAAAGTTTGAGACAGCATTCTCTTCCAAAATAACCCAGTCTCATCCATGTTAAGCACTTGCTAAGGAGCATAACCGCCTTCCTCTATAATTTTCTTGAAGTCGTTGTTCACATAATCGTCAGCTGCATTTGTATCTGCAGAGGCAGCTTCGCCATGCACCGAAACGCTCCTTAGACCAAAGCGTTTTTTAAATTTGTTAAACCACCCCTTGCTAGCAACGAACGATGTTGTCCTCAGTGGAGAATCGCTTGAAGTCCTGGTTGTGGGTCTTCCATTTCTTCTTTCTCCTCCTCCCCATGGTTGCCACTGTCGTTGTTGAGTTAGTTTGCTGTGAATGTCTCATACAGCTTCTTCGCCTTTATTTGTATGATACTCGTGTCTAAACTGATGTTCTTTCTCCTACAATCAACAATCCACAGGGCCAAAGCAGATTCCATCCCCACTATTATCTTATTTCGGGGTGTCACGACCCTCTTCGCTGTTTTGTTAAAAGTAAGAGTCGCTGTCTTCCTGATATTCACCTCGTCCTTCTTGCTGTAGCGAACAGTAGATTCGTTGATGCCAAAATGGTGGCCGACATCCGAGAACCTTCTTCCTTCCTTCAGCATATCTAACAGTTTTACCTTATCTGCTATGGTCAACATCTTCCTTTGCCACTTAGGCTCACTACCAGAAGCCTTAGAATATGAAGGGTGCTTGAGCGACATTGCAGGGGTTGAAATACGAAAGTTTAACAAAAAACACAAGCACAATGTATTAAGAGGCACAACACGAACGGCGCACACGTGAGTAACTGAATGGGAGAGGCGAGACAATGGAACATACTGGGAGAATCAAGCTTCAATCAAAAAACCAATCAGAGCCCAGGATTCAGAACATGCAGAACACAATTCTATGATTCATCGTCTCCCACCCATCAGCCAATAGCACCCCGTGTACTATTTAACGTAGGTGCGACCCTTTGCGTTTTACAAGATGCCGATACCGATATCGTACTTTATATGGTGCAATACCGTAATTTACATGTTTAAATTTAATTTTTTTACTATTTTTTACTGTTTTATTATTCTTAGGCTAGGAAATTCTCTGTTTTTATCAATAAAATGATGAAAATACTGGAAATTTTAATATATACTATCTCACGTAGGTGCGACTCTTTGCGTTTTTCCGAAACGCAGATACCAATATCGTATTTTCTATGGTGCAGAGCTACATGTCTAAATTTATGATTTTTACTATTTTTTACTGTTTTATTATTCTTAGGCTGGGAAATACTTTTTTTTTAATTAATTAAATAATGAAAATACTGGAAATTTTAATATGTCTACATATCGTGCATTCCCGTATATACCCAGAAAATCTGCTATATAAAATACATATGCTCACCAAATAAATCCGCGATGCACTGAATTCGTGGTAGGTGAATCGCGATATAGCAAGGGATTGCTGTAATTAATAATTTAACTAAGGGGTCTTACACTATAAACTGCAAATAATTAATTATTGCAAATGTTTCTTGTTAACCACAATTTAACAAATACATACTGTATTTATCTCGCTGATTCTTCATTTATTGGGAATAAAGTGTTTAGTTATAAGTTGCAAATACTTCAAAATTGGAAACTCGTTATTTGCGTGCTCGTGCCTTCAGTTTTCCCATTATTAATGGCGTGTCATTTCTGTTTCTGCAATAGCAGTGTTCTCTACTTAACTCTGCCTGTATGACAGACGTGATCGTCGAGTTGAGGCCAAAATCTTTGCATCCGTCTGTGGTGACAGGAATCAAAATTGTGCTCACCACCTCCGGGATTCGAGGCAGCATTCCATAAATTTAAATTTTAAATTTGTTCCAGCTTTCCAAAACTCAATTCCTTTTTTAATGTGTCCTTGCAATTCCAAAATTAAAAGAAAGTTGAATTCTGAGTTTCATTTAACAGAGTAGTGGTATCTGGAGGCACAAGCAAGCAATATCTGTCCTGTCTGTTTGTGAGCTGTTAACCGAGTTGAGTACCTTGAGTCCCCTTAGTAAAACAGAAACTTACCAACATCCTCCCCACATCCATCTTCCTTGGGCTTAAAATAAATGCCCCCAAAACTAAGGTGCTCCTCATCTGCCAGCGGAGAGCAAACTCAAGGTTGGTCTAAATAGTGACCCTTTGGACTGGGTCTCCCGGCACCATTACAAGTGGGAATACATCAACAACCCACTCTCCTTTGGACCCAAGATACAATATCTGCGCAATAAGTGCAACTTGAGTCAGTCTGTACTACAGCAACTGTTGAGCATCTACGATGGTGCAACCCTTCAGTCTCCTTAAAACTTCTCCTAGAAGACCAAAAATGGGCCAAGATCTGGGTCATCCAAAATAATGCTGTGCAAAGCATGCTAGGAGCCCCTATGTGGACTAAAATAGAAAAACCTACTGCTGGAATCCAATTTCCTGCCACTAAAGCATAGAACTTTACTGAGAATGACCCTCACAGTGGCCAAAACCACCATGGTACAATGTCCCTATCTTGCCAGCGCTAACTTCAAACTAGCCCTTGGCCATCACCCGGACCTTCCCAAAAGGTTTGGGCAACCAAGGTCTGTGCTGAGCTGCAGGACATCCAATCCAAGAACCTGGACACTCTGTACTGATGCCCTCCTCCATGAGATGAGCAGCCGCTTGACATAAATATCAAGCTTCCTGACAACCCCGAGAGTTCAATCAACCCGCTTATCCTCAAAAACATATATAAAGACAAAATCCAGAGCTGGAGCAGGCACAAGTCCCAAATCGTCTGCACAGATGGCTCAAATAATCAAGAAACTGGAGCCTCAGCTGCTGCCTTCATCACTGAAGAACATATATAAAACCCTTGAGCTTTTCAGACTCCTGTTTCTCACGCCAAACTGAGCTGGTTACCATCTCCAAAGTCCTTAACTTCTTCACTCACCAAAAAACTGACCATGCCCTCATTCTCAATGACTCCTAAGGTGCCTTATAGACCATTAAGAAGATGCACCCAGGAGATGATGTGAGAATAATCACTGACATCCTTCACCTCTACCACAGTGCTATCAGCATTGGCAAAGCCATCACCCTTGCTTCGATACCCAGCCATGATGGCATCAAAGGAAATGAGGAAACCTATATAGCAGTCAAACTAGCCTCTCTCCAGGCAAAGATTCAAGTATCTCTGCACCCCGGGACCCTCCATATAAAGGCCATGGCTATCAGATCACTCTTAGATCTGCAACTAGGAAGACATAATCTGTGCACGGACACTGGGTCTGCCTCTACGTGGTGGTACAAAATCACCACCAACCTCCAGTGTGTCACCCTGCTCAAGAACCTGCCCAGCAGAGCAGCAGTCAACATATATTGACTGAGATGCAGATACAAGTGCACTTGGCAAATAATTGAAAACCTCGTCAAGGAGTGCACTTTCTGTCATGAAGCTAAGCTGCAGCCCTTCCTCCACTACATCCTCGAATGTAAAGTCTTTTATGACGGAAGACTGAAGCCCTTGCAACTCCTAGCATTGACCCAAATGCTCCTCAAGCTGCTAGCACCATAATAGGAGCAGCAATGAACCATCTGGACAGCCTACAGAATATGAGCCCAACACATGCTGGTGTGGCTCCAATAAGGAAACCTTGTCTCTTGTTGTTTCATCAGCAAACTCTTTTTCTCTCTATATTTTGTTTATCCATTTATTTTTCATTTGCATTCATAGATTTGTTTTTTTCCTATATCCCCTTTTACCCCTCATTCCTGGTGGTCCCCCATGGGTTAATAGCCTTTCTTATGGCACCAACACTTCTCCCTACTTCACCAGTATTCTATCCAATCATTCCTCTTCCCTTCAAATCAAGGCATCTTACTAACGAGTAATAAGGAGACTACTAACCTCGTTAAGAGCATCTTGAAGTTTTTCTTATATTTTGCAAAATTTTTCCAGCTCCCAATCAGCTTATCTACGGGCTCACCATGGTCCATCCATCCTCCTCGGGTGGATATTTACAACATAACATTTGATGCCGTATATTGGCAACACAAGTGGTAATCCACTCTAAAGCTTGTTCCATTTGAAGTTGATATGTCTATTCTACCATTACTTAAACCTGATGGACTTCTTTATTCACTACAAGTATTTTCGTTTAAGTTATAATAGCAAGATATCAGTAAAGTGTTTTTGGCCAACTGCTTTTAATCTTGCATATTCAAGATATAAGGATAGATTTGGAAAATAAAAAGACTAGACATATGCTGACGAGGGTGCTTTAGTTGCTGTTGTTTCATTCTGAACATGAGGCTAACTGTCAGGTAGCCTCTGAAAAGAGATCCTGCTAAAATCATTGCTTGGTTCAAGACATGGAACATTAAGTTAAGTTCTAATATAATACAAAATATGATAATCAGCAGTCCCAAAACTCTTGGTCCTCCACATACCAGTCTCTTCTTTGATAATGTTCCCTCAACAATACAGCATCACGGTGGTGGTGTTTGTCTGAGGCTCGCATTTTTTTGCTCCATATTTGTGATTAAAGATGGAAATTTTCCACCATTATATATTAATATATATTGGGATAGGAAGTTGACCCTAAGCAAGGGTAATATGACGACCACAGCTGATGTAAACAGTGAGTATAGTGGTGCTACTGGAGGTGACAGTAATGGAAATATGAACCATATTTACTGTGGTATATATGAAGTAAAGATGAAGAATGGAGTTAAAGCAGTAGCTTGCGAGGATTGTAAAATATGGTATCATATTAAATGTGATACTTTGCCCAAGGAGATGCACTGTATATATATGATGAGGTCAAGTGAGCAGGTTTCTGTAATAAGCCATAGTAGTATTTAATGCTTTATTCTACATAAATACAACTACAAGCATCTGGAAATAAAATTAACAGTGGTAAGAGAATTAGAAATTATAATTACAATTATAAGGCATATAATATAAAAAAAATGAAAGACTACAGTAGGAGAATATTATAACAATAAGCATATTATAATACTAGAAAATATACTATAAAAACATTCAAATACTGAAATTTACAAATCTAAGCGATTTGGAGGTCGATGCTGGCACTCAGATCTACGCTAAGGTACCGGCATCTCGTTTTCAGATGAGAGTGAAGTACGCTGAGTTCCCTGAGTCATTGGAACACCCAAAGAATCAAGTCGACTGGCATCATTTGGTTGATTCATTTCAGTACTGTTGTATACTTGTCGGTTCACAATATCTACACTTCAAGCAGCAGGAGAATGAAAATTATGTCCTGTTAGTAACACAGAATATTATTTGCTGGAGCTTGGTGTTGAGAGTTATCAGTCTTCACAGTAATATTCTGAACATCATTTGCTGGAGCCAGGTGTCGAGTTGATAAAGTAGTTTCATGCCATTAGAGAAACGTATGTGGGCATACCAAGGATTTACTTCTATTAGTTCTGCCTCTTCAACAATAGGGTCATACTTGGATTTTTTGACATGACGTTTTACTCCTACAGAAGCCACATTGGGAGAGAGTATCCGCTGGTGATCGACATTGAAAAGCAAATAGGCGCTCATGTGGAGTAGCATTTTTAGCCTTTGAAAGTAGAGTACGGATTGAATGAAGGGCATCCTGTAAAACAAGCTTCCAATGAGAAATAGGTAGATGTTTTTATTTTAGTGCAAGAGCAATAGATTTGTAGATCACTCCAATGTATCACTCGCACTGACCATTGCCCTGGGGATTATATGGAGTAGTGTGACTAGTAGGAATCCCTCGGCTGTTGAGAAAATGGCGGATGTCTGCTGACATAAACGAAGCTCCTCTATCAGAATGGATGTATGCAGGCATACCAAATATTGCAAGCAATTGACTAAGACATCCGTGAATTCATATCAGGGCATGCAAATGCGAATGGGAACCTAGAAAATTCGTCAATAACAGTCAGCAGATACTGATTCTTTGATGAGGATGGCAGTAGTCCTTTAAAATCAATACTAAGTTTTTCAAATGGAACCGTTATTTTGATCAAATGAGATGATTCAGGTTGATAGAACTGTGGCTTACACTGAGCACAAACTGGACATGGGGAAGTTACCCATCTTACCTCCTCCACAGAAAAAGGAAGGTTTTGCATCCTATCAAAATGCGCAATTCGTGTTATACCAGGGTGGCAGAGTGAACTGCATAAATACAGTAAAGTTTCTATACCCACAGCAGAGCAATACACCCTTGATAAAGTATCAGCATGGATATTATCCTTGCCAGGCCGATATTGAATGTCAAAATTGTAAAAGGCAAGCTCAATTCTCCACCTCTGTATTTTGTCATTTTTTATTTTGCCTGATTGCTTTGAGTTCAACATAGAAGCCACTGATTTCCGATCGGTAATAAGAGTAAAATGACGCCCTGTCAGATAGTGACACCATTTGTGAAGTGCTTCTACTATTGCACATGGCTCCTTTTCTCTAGCAGAATATATATTTTGGCTAGGGCTAAGGGTCCTAGAAAAGTATATATAACATCATTGCATGGACCAGGAAGCACAGACAGCCTAACTCTGTGATTGTTATGGCCTGCCAATACAGCATGCACCAAGCAGTACCCATGTATCTTAGTGCTCATGGAGACAATGCTAGATGCAGAGTGCAAATGAAGATTTAACCGTGAAACAAGTGATTTACTCACAAAATTTTCAGAGTGACATGTGTTCATCAGACCCTCAACTATCCTTTCATTCAATTTAATCTTAAGAGTATGTTTAGAAAGAACACCATAGGAAGCCACAGTAACAGTAGCCAGTATTGACGATATAGTAGCAGCCTTAGAAAACTTGCACACTTTTGCATAATGTCCTGTTTTGCCACACTTATTACAAGTTGCTTCACGAGCTGGACAGTTGATGCGAGGATGTCTTTTATTCTCACAGAAAAAGCACCTTTGCCCTTTACTGACAGCAGCTGAAGCATGGCTAACATCTCTGGAAAATTCATAATGGCTGTCAGACTCATTCATAGCTAGAGGAGCAGCTGCAGCCACACCAAAAAGCCTTCTGTGGAGTGGAGTAAGACTCAGAGCTCTGCTGTGCTTCATCAATAGCTCTAGCTTGGTCAAAGGCAGTAGTTAAGTCAAGTGTTCTATTTATAAGGAGTCTCTGACAGATGACATTAAATAATACACCACTTATGAACGCATCCCGGATTGCTTCCTCCTTACACTGTTCAGCACTGACAGCTTTGTAGTTACAATCACAACTTAGATTTTTCAGGGGCTGTAAGTATTCATCTAATGTTTCCCCTTGTTGCTGTCGACGGGTGGATAATAAATCTCTAGCATAAACTTCATTCCTAAGCTTTACATTTAAATCCTGTAAAGTTGCAAAAGTGGCTTCATATGTGTCACAATCAGAAAAATATTCAAAGACAAATGGAGTAACATACTTCGTAAGCAAATTAACTTGTTAGGAGAGAGTCCTTCAATAACAGTAAGAAAAATTGAGAAAGTATTTAGCCAATGCTTCCATTCCTTTGCAGCAGTATTCGAATTTGGATTGGCATCAAATCTTTCAGGTTTCAGGAATTTATCCATAATGCTCCAGGTGAATCAAAACTAGCATTCAAATATTTATGTAGAATAAATTGTAATAAGCCATAATAGTATTTAAGGCTTTATTCTACATAAATACAACTACAAGCATCAGCAAATAAAATAGACAATGGTAAGAGAATTAGAAATTATAATTACAAGAATTAGAAATTATAATTACAATTAGAGGGTTCATAATGATAAAAAATGAAAGACTACATTAAGAGAATATTATGACAGCTTCATGGTACGGTAACATCTGCAAGAAAGGTTGTGTGCAAATTCACCTAGCCATACAGAACCTTGAGGAATAAAAAATAGACAGACTGTGGTGGAAGACAAATTGGGTGGAGTTACTGAGTTTGTGAAGGTGGGAAACAACACAATCAAGGCTATGGATAATAGGTTATGGATGGTTGAAGCAAAGTCTGTTGACATAAAGGAAGTTGTAGACAATAATGAAAGCTTGTGCCAAGATTTGGAAAATAGGCTAAGTAGTGTGGAGGCAAAGTTTGTCTCTCTTTAGGGCACAGCAGCTGATCAAGTGCTGGGGCATGCTATGCAGATGCGGCTAGGAATGGGCTAAGTCAGGATTTTAAGAATGAACTGGAGAATCTGAAGAAAAAGTTTTGTGATAGTGATAGGGAACTACGGGAAGAAATGAAGAAAAATCAGGAAGAGAAAATGAGAGAAATGAGAAAGGAGGACGCTCGCTAGAAGAAATAATTTAGTTGTTTATGTAGTACCAGAGAGTAGTAAGAGAGAAGGGTTTAAGAGGCAAGAGGACGATAAATGGTTTATGGTAAAATTAATACAAAAGACTCTGGAAGTAGACCTACGTACAGGTACTATCAAGAAAATATTAAGACGGGGTAAATAACAGGCAAATGCACCAAAACCAAGGCCTCTATTTGTATGTTTGGATACTGTGACGGATAAGTTTATTCTCTAACGGAAACGAGGAAATTAAAAGGAAATAGGGAGTATAAAGACGTAATTCAATATGATCTTACAAAAGCACAGAGAGAACATGAAAATTCTGATATCGGAAGCCAAGAGGAAGGAGCAGGAGGATCAGTTGGGGGGAATCTGTATATGCAGGGTGAGAAGCCAGCCAGAGAAAATGATTGTTAAGAGAATAAAGAAACAGATGGTGGTCCAGGACCAAACAGGAGGGAACAACCAAGTTTGACTAGTCAAAATAAAAAAAAATAATAGTAGAGTAAATAAACTTAATGTAGTATTTAGTAATGTAGATGTGTTTTCTCAGGATAAGATAAGAGAAGTGAAAATGAGACTGGAGGAATATGAAGATAAACCATGTATTATTTCACTGCATGAGGTTAAGTCAAAGATTTTAAGGTATGAAAGAATGTTGGCTAAATATAGTATAGATGGGTCTGAAATATTTGATGAAAAAAAAAACTACTTAGTAAAGATGCGGGTAGGGGTATAATATTATATGTAAAGAAAGATCCATCTTTCACAGAAATAATTATGAAACAGACTTACTGTGAGTATCTGTGTATTGGAATAAAAGCCACTGATGAAACAGTACTATTTGCATCTATTCATAGATGAAATAAACAATAAATAAGCAGAGCTCAAGATATTTATTGGTGACTTTAATATTCTCAATATAAACTGGAAAAACTGCAACAAAAGAGGGAAGAAATAGTACAGAGTTTAAGTTTATTGAAACTGTCAGGGATTGCTTCCTCACCCATCATAGTAGAGAAATTAGAAAGTATAGAGAGGAGTCAAGTACAGTGGCTAGTACAGTGGTAACGGGCTGGCTTCGCATTCACGAGGTCGAAAGATCGATTCCTGTCCAAGACCGAGACTTTAAGCTGTTTACTGGCAGGTACTGCTGTGGTTAGGCTCCACAGTGGGGGGTTGGGGCTTGCTCCGGCTGACGAATACCCATTGTATTGTAATGAAAATGAAGGTTTCTTCTTCTTCTTCTTCTTCTTCTTCTTCTTCTTCTTCTTCTTCTTCTTCTTCTTCTTCTTCTTCTTCTTCTTCTTCTTCTTCTTCTTCTTCTTCTTCTTCTTCTTCTTATTATTATTATTATTATTATTATTATTATTATTATTATTATTATTATTATTATTATTATTATTATTATTATTATTATTATTATTATTATTATTATTATTATTATTATTATTATTTTAGATCTGATCTTTTCTAATATTTAAGAAACTGTAGAGGATAGCGAAGTAGAGAGCCCAGTTGGGAGAAGCCATCATGCTTGGATAACTTTTAATTGTAATGTTGAAGTGAAACCCAAAACTTATTGTAAGAAAATTTACCTGTATGAAAAGGCAGACTATGAAAAGCTAAGATGTAGACTGAATATTATTAACTGGGATGAATATTTGGGTGAATGGGAACTTTTAATCCAAGTTGGAGGAGGTGATAAATGAAAGACAAATCTTTAATGAGAAAATGGACAAATAATGAATTGCCAGTGAATCTAAACCTTTGGTCTTTGATTAAAAAGAAAAAGCGGTTATGGACCCACTTAGAACATTTGAGAATGTATAGAAATACTGGAGACAGAGAGTTCCAGGAAGAGTAAAGGGTATATAAAAGGCTCAACAATCAAGTTAGAAGCGAGACCAGGAGAAAAGCAAAATGAAGGGAACAGACTATAGCTACAAATGTTAAAGAAAATCCAAAAATATTTTGGAAATATGTGCATGATGAAATTATTAGATCTGGTATCACAGATTTACAGATATCTAATGACAGTAGCAGAATCAATATACAAACAAAAACAGAAAAGGAAAAGACTGAAGAATTGGCCAAATATTTCAGTGAGATATATACTGAAGAGCCAGTAGAGGGTATTCCTAAACTTCATATAAGACAAGGATTCGTGTTACCTAGAATTTAATTTTAAGTTTCATAAATAAAGGCAGCCATTAAAAGAAATTTAAGAGAAATAAGTCATCGGCACCAGATGGGTTACATCCAAGGATACCTAAGGAAGGAGATGAAGAACTTGCAACACCATTAAAATAAATTTTTGAGTATTCCTATTAGAGAGCTGAATAACCTAAAGACTGGAGAGTAGCAATCATAACAGCGATATTTAAAAAGGGGTATCGTTAAAATCCAGGAAATTATAGGCCAGTTAGCTTCACAAGTATAGTGTGTAAGTTAAGAGAATCAATAATTAAGGAAGAACTCATGAGGCACATGAATAAAAATAAATATTTCAGTAAAAAATAGTTTGGATATCTACTGGGGCGGTCAGCAGTTTTTCAACTAATAAAGATACCTGACAAGTGGACACAAGTATTAGAGGAGGGAAATGCTGTAGATGTAACTTATTTTGATCTAGTGAAGGCCTCTTGATAAAGTTCCCCATAAAAGATTACTGGAGAAAACTAAAAGATACAATGTTGGATCCAAATGCCTGAGATGGCTAGAGGCCTTTTTGGGGCGCAGAAGACAGTGTGTAATTGTAAACGAACATAGATCTGATTGGCGAGTTTGTCAAGTGGAGTACCACAGGGGTCAGTGTTGGGACAACTATTGTTTGTAAAATATATAAATGATCTCCCTGAAGTACTTAAAAACGACAGTGTATTGTATATGTATGCAGCTGACATAAAGTTATATAGACAGATAAAAACTCAAGACGATGTGAAACTTATGCAAGAGGATGTAGACTGCATGAAAGGAATGGTCCGATAAATGGCTATTAAGTTTCCATCCAAAGAGAAGTATATTCATGAGAATTGGGACAAACAGTGGATAAAGGGGAGTATAATTTAGAGGAGAAAATAACTGTAGTGGATACAGAAAAGGATATAGGGGTCGTCATTGATAATAAAATTGGTTTCTCTGAAAATATTGCTGACAAAGTTAATAAGGCAAATAGAATAGTCGGACTTATAAGGAGGACGTTTGTATCATTGGATAATGTAATATTGTACACATATTATATACTTTAGTTATGTTCTACCTTACATATTTTGTTAAGAAGCATTATTCCTATTCTAATCTAATTCTAGTGAGTAGAAGAGCTCTCTGTCTTCTCCCCTCGCCAACTCTGAGAGATGTCTGACGTCACCTGCATATAGCTCCAGGCATTGCCTACCCTTAGTAACATAATCCTAACCCTATTCCTAATGCCGCTAAGTATTATATATCATAGTGATAGTGTGATAATAAAGACGGTAAGTCAGGTACATAATGATCGGTTAGTCCTATCCTACTCTAGTTTATTTCAATAGGCAACTATATCACAACTGGCGACAAGGATTACATCTGTCAACGAGTTCGGTTGTCCACAAGCAAAAAACGTGTGTCATGCTTTTTATAGTGTTACTGTATATTGTAGCCTACTCTAAACCCTATGTAGCCTAGCCTATCCTAATGTATTTGACTGTTATCTATTCTGATGTTTTTTTGTTGCTACCTAACCTATTTTTGCCCTACCTGCCTATACCTATTATTATTGGATTATGTGTTTGAACTCAGCCTAGGCCTAGCTATTTTCCTATTGATTTATTAAGCTATTAACTATAATTTCATCGTGTCGCTTATTGGGAATGTAGATCCGTATGATGAATCCGAGAAATTTTCCTCATATGTAGATAGGGTTCAATTGTATTTTGAAGCTAATAGTATTGAGGAAAATAAGGAAGTTCCAGCTTTTTTGTCTGTTATTGGTCCTAAACATTTTGGTCTAACTATGGATTTAGTGAGTCCCAAATCTCCTAAGGAATATACTTTGGAGGAATTAATCTCCATTCTCAACAATCACTACAAACCCCAGCTTATTGTGATCTATGAAAGATTCAAATTCTACCGAAGGTGGCAAGAAGACCATGAAAGTGTATCTTATTTTGCTGCAGCTCTAAAGTCACTCTCATCAACATGCAGATTTGGGGACAAACTGGAGGAGATGTTAAGAGATAAGCTTGTTACGGGAAGAAAGTACTCAGCTTGTTCTCTTGAGGGAGAAGAATCTCACTCTTGACTGAGTAGTAGAGATTGCTATTGCTAAGGAAGTTGCAGAGAAGGAGGTCAGGATGTTTGGTCAAAAACATTACACTAATGATAAATAAGTGAATGCTGTGAAATTTAATGCAAAGAGCTCTTTTCATAAGAAGAAGCAGAAGCCTAATGGAGAGAAGGAGAAAAGTACGAAACCTTACAAACCATTTAGTGGATGTAATAAAAATCATTGGAAAAATGATTGTTCCTATAAAAACGCTGAAAGTTTTCTGTGCAAGCGTACTGGGCACATTTCTAAGGTCTGGTTTTCTAAGGGTAAGAAAAATTCTACTAAATCTGCTGTGGAACCTACTTTTGTAAGTTCTGTTATATCTAGATCTACTGGTGATCCGACTACAGAAGGACGTAGTGACTATATTTTTACTGCTAGCTCGTCTAATTTGCGACAATTGTGCAGAATGATTTTAAGATAGATTCTTTGTTTGGTTCATATCCGAATTATGGTTTCTAATCCCCTTTTTGCTTACCATATAGTTTTATGTTGTTTATTGGGCATGTGCACTTATTATTATTGTGATTCGTGACAAAGGGACTGCAAAAAGGAAATCGAGAATTTTATAAACACACCAAAGATGCAATAATACTCAAACTGCTCGATACCTGCCACTAAAACATTGGTAAGATATATCCAGTATAAATGTATTGGACCATGGTAAGTCGTACATGGTGCCCCGAGTCGCAACCTTCGCTAGCCTAGTCTTTTCCTAAATGTTACAAATCGCCAGCAAATGGTTACAGGTATCTCAGGATTTTGTTTCAGCAGAACATAATTTTGTTGTTGATTACTCTTGCAGCTATATCGGGAAAATTTCTTTCGATAGCTGAGGTAAAGAATCTGGTGTGATAAATAGTTACTAGTTTGTGCTGAGATAGGTTATGGCTGTACTGTTATTAGGCTAGGCAGGCTAATGGTTATTCAGTTAGGCCACTGTAGTATTGTCAAGCCAAGATTATGAGCTGGTAGGGTATTATAAGTAGGCTAGCCTATATGATGGATGATTTACCTTTTTACTTTTGTGTGGTTTAGGAAAGGAAGCCTAAGCTGTAAGGTCCATAGGCTTAAATAATTATTATCTGAATTTTGTTTCTCATTGGTTATAAATTGTAATCAGTTTGGCTAGTTACTGCATTTTAACCTACAGTAGGCCGTGTTGTTAGGCTAAATAACCCTACAATATGGCTCAGTACCGACAGCCTCTGCCTTTGAATTTTCAAGAGCCCAACTGGGAACGATTCATCTCTCAGTTTGAGACTTTTTGGCTTTTGACAGAATTCAATAAAAAGCCTGGAAAAATTCAGGTAACAAGTTTGAAGTAATGGCATGAAGCTGGAGAGTGTAGATGTGCTTAAAACATTTGTCTGCTGCACATATTTTAGAATACAGTGCAGTAGTAGACAAATTTGCATCATATTTTTGCCACACAAGAATATCTTGAGGCTGAGGAGACAATTTTTAAGACGAACACAACGACATACTGAGGATACTGAAGCTTACCTGAGAGCATTGGTTGTTGCTGCAGAGCACTATTGTTTTGCTAAAAAAAAAAGGAGAGCATCAGGGATCAGTTTGTATCGGGTATTTTAAATGATGATCTTGCCAAGAAGACTGAATTGATGTACTATAACAAAGATGGGAACCTATCCTTACATGATGATGTTGAGTATTCCAGGACTTTCAATGATGCTCATAGTAGAAGAACTAAACACAGCAACCAAAGAAATTGCTGCTGTGCAGCAGGGGAAGAAAATGTTCAGGGGTGGTGGAAATATTACGGCTGAGAATAGATGCAAGTATTGTAATACGTGCAAGAAGAATAACCATTTTGAGTATGTCTATGGCCAGATCAACGACATACAAAGCATAGAAGGCTATGAATGTAAAGATGATGCTGGAGTTAGAGCATTTCTAGGGGAAGTCAATATGTTTAGTAGACCAGATAGTGAAACAATGAAGGTTTCTATTGTCATTGAGTCTCAGTCGCTTAGCTGCAAAGTTGATACTGGAGCTGATGTTACCATTTTTAACAAAGCGACTGGAGAGAAATTAATAAACAGCAAGTCAAAATTAGCGCTGATGGATTCAGATTGTCAGTTGGTATGCCCTGCAGGCAGCCTGAGAGTTGCAGGAATGGTAAAGGTTCCTATGACTTACAGAAATAAAACTATAAGAGAAAAAGCCTATATTTTAGGGGATGATAAGTATTGCATCAATAAATTATTGAGTAGGGGCGCTGCATTGAACTTATGAATTATTTCTTTTCTGGGAAATGTTGAACTTAAGGAGTCATTATTTGGCTTTGAAAAATGGAAGACTGGTCCTGTTCAGCTGTCCATTAAGGATGATGCCATCCCTTACAGGGTACACACTGCCAGGATCATCGCTATATCGACTGTATCAGGAGTCAAGAGCACTCTAGATAATTTGGAAAATGCAGGGGTCATTGAGAAAGTAACTCACCCCACTGACTGGGTAAGCCCCATTGTACCGGTGCTAAAAGATAAAAGCAACCCTCTTGATGTTAGGCTGTGTGTAGATTTTAGGTACCTAAATAAATACTTAAGGAGGGAAGTTTATGAAATGCCAACTTTCGAAAATTTAGTATGCTGTTTCACAAGGGGAGTAAAGTTTTCAAAGCTTGATGCAAAGTCTGGGTTCTACCAGATACCATTGGAATAGAAGTCTAGGGAGTTAACCACTTTTATCACGCCTTTTGGCCGCTATAAATGTATGAGATTACCAATGGGCGTTAGTGTAGCGCCAGAAATATTTCAAAGAATGATGAAGGAATTACTTCACAATATGCCGGAGGTTGTATGTTATTTATATGACGTTGTCGTTTATGGATATACAGATAAAGAGCATGACCAGAATCTGGCACGAGTTCTAAATAGAATTGAAAATCAGGGCTGAAACTAAATTAAGATAAGTGTACTTTTGGCCATAGGGAGATCAAATATCTTGGGCATAGGATTAGTTGTGAAGGAGTGAAAATCTGTTCAAATATGAATAAAACCCATTCTTGACCTATCTCCTACAAAAGATGTGTCTGAACTTCGAAGGATTTTAGGCATGGTAAATTTACTGGCGTGATTCCTTCCTCAGTTTCAGTAGGCTATGCAGCCATTAAATGCTCTTATATCTAAGAAGCATGCCTGGACTTGGCATATAGAGCAGCAGAACGCATTTACTTCTATAGAGGAAATTGTGACTACTGTCCCCGTACTACAGTTTTTCAACCCTAAGAAAGAAACACGAGTATGGCATTGGGGGAATGGTCCTACAAAATCATGATGGTGCTTGGAAACCAGTTGCATTCTCCTCAAGGACCCTGACTGACTGTGAAAGGCATTGGGGTCAAATAGTGAAGGAATGTGTAGCTGCTACCGGGCTTGCAGAAGATTTCGGCAATATATTTTGGGTTTACCTATAGTAATTGAAACTGATCACAAACCACCTTGGATGATTGTGCTGATGTCCGGTTCCAGGTGGACACAGGTGCTGCTCGTACTTATCAGTTAACAAGAATTTTGAAGTGCTTTCCTAAGGCTAAGTCTAAAGTAATGCCTTCTAAGACTTAAATGAAGAAGTATGGAGGTTCCAAAATTCCTGTGTGTCGGGAGTTTTGGATAAAAATCAAGTTCCAAGGTCATGTTTTAGAAAATCAAGCTATCGGAATAGTGAAGGATTCTGGTCCTAACCTATTTGGTCATTATTCATTGTCTGTTCTAAATAGTATCCTAAGTCTAGTGGACAGTGCTGTGCATACTATTGCTGAGAAGTCTGCCATGGAGAAATTTCCTGATTTTTTCCAAGAAGAATTAGAAGGTTATAAGGGAATGGAAGTCTCTTTGAAGTGGATGAGGCAGTAGTACCTAAGTATTACAAGGCAATGCCCAAAATGTACTATACGCTATGAGTGCTAAAGTAGATGCAGCATTGGACAGATTGTTGGAACAAAATATCATTAATCCGGTCGCTCACCCTAATTGGGCTACTCCTATTGTACCTGTGCTGAATGGTGACAGAACTGTACATATTTGTGGAAACAATTGTTTGACCACTAACCATGCATGCAAAGTTACTAAATATCCTGTACCTAGAAATGATGACTTATTTGCTACTTTGGGGAGTAGAAATATTTTTTCGAAATTGGACATGAAGAGTACCTACAATCAGATTCTTCTTAGCCATGAGTCACTTTCACTCACTACTATTAACACTCACTGAGAATTATATCAGTGTAACTGTTTGTGTTTCAAGATAGCTAGTGCTCTGGGAATTTTCCAACAAACTATGGGGACTTTGTTGTGAGGTATTCCTGGGGTTTCTATTTTTCTTGATAACATACTAGTGTCGGGAGCTAAGTCTTGTGAACATGAGGAGCGTTTATGCAAAGTTTTAAGAAGACTAGAGGAAGTTGGACTGAAATTGCATCCTACTAAATGTTCTTTTGGTGTTGACCAAGTCTGATATTCGGGTTATGCAATTGATTCTACCGGTTTGAAGTCTACTATGGAGAAGTTAGATGCTATTTGTAATGCCCCTGAGCCTAAGGATTTAACAAAGTTGTGCAGTTATTTGGGAATGTTAAATTTATATTGGAGGTAAATGCTGCTGTTATTCTTGAATCTTTTGAGAATGGATGTTAGATGGAAGTAGAATGAAGAACTCAGTAGAGCTTTCCAAGACTCTAAAATGCTATTGTTAGATGCCTAATTCAGTTTGGCCCTAATTTATCTATTGTTGTATCTGCTGACAGTTCTAAGTATGGTTTGGGTGCTGTTCTTTGTCAGAAGAACTGCACATTATGCATTCCGAACTCGAGATAAAGCCCAGGCCAATTATTCTCAGACAGAGAAGGAAACCCTTGCACTTGTTTTTGTGCTGAAGAAATTTCATTACTATTTGTGGGGTCTTGCATTTACTCTAATTTCGGATCACAAACCACTTCTAGGTTTGTTCAGCACTAATAAGCCTATTCTGAAATAGCCTCTGGTAGGATCCAGCGATGGTCATTGATGCTACAAACCTATTCATTTGAGATGTATCACCGTTCAGGTAAATCTTTAAGTACAGCTGATGCTTTGAGCCGATCATCACTAGCAAATGCACCTAATAGCATTCCTGCTTGTGCAGAGTGGTTCCAGTTAGTTAATACAATGAATGTCACCCCTGTAAATGCTAATGACATTAGCAAGTTGGCTTCTAAGGACCCAATACTTTCTAAAGTGCTGCTCTATCTAGACTGTGGTTGGCTTAGAATGTTGAGGATGAATTAGGACCATTCTTCCATTAAAAAACTGAGTTAAGTGTTCTACAAGGTTGCATTCTATGGGAACCTAGGGTAATTAGTCCTCCTAAAAGGAGAGAAGGTATATTAAATGAGTTACATGAAGAGCATTTGGACTCTACTAAAATGAAACAATTGACCCGAAGTTATGTTTGGTGGCCTGGATTGGACTGCGACCTTGAAGATTTGTCAGCTGGGTGCTCCATTTGTTTAGCTACCAGAGCATTGCCTAAGAAAGCACCTTTACACCCTTGAGATTGTCCCATAGAGGCCATGGGTGAGAGTACATGCTGACTATGCTGGTCCAGTCATGGGTACCTATTTTCTCGTGCTGATGCTCATTCTAAGTGAATTGAAGTGCCACCTACTGAAGACAGTTCTTTTGCTACTATTAATCTCATTAGAAATGTTCTTTCACATTTTGGTCTTCCTATGACGCACGTTTCTAACAGTGGTCCTAGTTTTACATCTAGGGAATTCAACCTATTTCTTGAGAAGACTGGTGTTCATCATATCACGTCTGCACCCTACCAGCCAAGCTTGAATGGCCAGGCTGAAAATACTGTCAAAGGTTTTAAAAATTTTCTCTAACACTGCTCTGTTGAAGATTGGAGAACTAAGTTAGATAGGTATCTTTTCCAGTACAGTGACACCTCATATTACTACTGGAGTGTCTCCAGCTGAGTTCATGTTTGGCTGGAAGCTACATACCGCGTTGGATCTAGTACACCTTAGTAAACATGTACAACAGACTGTGTTGTCTAAAAAAAGACCAGAATCTAATTATGACAGTAATATTTGCTAGAAATCTAGATTTGATACCTAAGTCTTCTGTCATGGTGCAGAATTATTCGACAGTTTCTAAGAATCATTGGGTTCCTGCACAAGTGTTGAAACAAACTGGTCCTGTGTCTTACAGATGTAAACTTCTAGGAGGACATGTGGTGAGATGTCATCAAGACCAGATTCTAAATCGATCTACACTGAGTATTCTATCTACGTCTATTACGACTTTCTCACCTGTTATAAGTGATGAGTCTGCTCTTTTGCCAATGGTTCATGAGAGAGTAGACAAACCTAATGGTGGAGCTGAAGTTGATGCTCCACCCAAACTGGCTACTCCGGTATTCTGCTCTGCTAGAGTTGTCAAGCTTCCGGATCGGCTTGATTTGTAGGGGGGAGGTTTGTAATGGAGTGGTAATATTTTACATAGTGTATAGTGTACACTAATTCTAAGTAAAGTTCTACCTAACATGTTATGTTGAGAAACATTATCCCTATTCTAATCTAATTCTAGTGAGTAGAAGAGCTCTCTATCTTATTCCCCCGCCAATTAAGAGAGATGTCTGACGATACCTGCAAATAGCACCAAGCATTTCCTACATATTTCCTATCATTTCCCGATATCTTACCCTTACTAACATAACCCTAACCTCTATTCCTAATGCCGTTAAGTATTATATATTATAGTGATAGTGTGGTAATATAGACGGTAAGTCAGGTACATAATGACCAGTTAGTCCTATCCCACTATAGGTGTATTTCAATTGGTAACTATATCACATATGCGAATCAGGTATGGTCACCATACCTTATGAAAGATATTGATTCCATTGAAAATGTCCAAAGAAGAACGACTAAACTGGTACCAACTTTGAAGAAAAGATCGTTTAAGAAACCTGAAACTACCTATGTTACCATACAGTAGAGTATGCTGGGATATGATAGAAACATTTAAGGTCTTATCAGGAGTGATCCAGAACTGTCAAGATATATTTAGACTTAGGAAAGACAGGAGAACAAGAGGATATTCCAGAAAGATATATTGGGAGAGGTCAAGATTAGAAAAGAGAAAAAATTGGTTTTGTCATGGAGTAGTCAACAACTGGAATATGTTACCTCAAAATGAACTAGACAGAATCGGTAGTAAAATTTGAAAAAATCTAGATAAAGCAGGGGAGAACAAGAATTATATTACAACTATAAAGCTAAAATATAGTACAACAAAACTGTTCAAATTGCCACCACCACCACTGACACGACCACAATATCAGCTGATAATATAGAGCTGGATACACAGGCCTAGAGGTCTCTTCTGGAACATCGACTGTGAGTTAATGTGAGTAATGTAATTCATTCAAAATTCTGGGGTTTACCTTTTGATAGTAAGTTGGCTCTCGAACAACATATTCATTGTACATCTTTTCAAGTTGCACAAAAAATTGTTTTCAGTATTTTATACTTTCTTGTCTGGGTTTCGTTGCCGTGTTGTCATCGGTTGCTTGCTGTATGAAATTTATCACGGTGTTTATATCACCTTTTGTATCGGCTGCACATGGCTTGTTTCGTCCTACACACATTATCACAAATACAGCCAGTTATTATCATCTTAGTTCCAAGCAGAGTACTGATACTTGAAGGAAATATCTATGCTGATAGATACCAGTGGCAAGGTAGTGAAGTTCTACGCCCATACTTCGTGTATTTTACAAGGGCAAAATGAAAGGGAGGAGTGAAAAGCTAGTAATCCCTTCCTATGTGATTGTTTTTCTTATCGAATTATAGCTGACAAAGTGGATGAGGATGTGCAGGGTATGATGAAGCTCTGCTACCCACTTTAAGTCTGTTCACTTGTCATCCTGCTTAATTCAGTGGTGAATAAAAGCGAAATGCTCTATATAACATGTTAGGACCAAAGCATTTCCCAGCATTGATACAGGATAAAATATAAGAGTACCTACGAAAACACTTTTTTTTCTATGTACAGTAGTTAGAGTAGAAATATAATTACTCTCCAGTTAAGTTAAAATTGGTATGAATGAATTACTACTTGTAGATTGAAATTCATATAAAAAATCCAATAATTTCCGGTTGATATACTTTACGGTACTTTAGTTGGAAAGTTGATTGATTAACAATCAGGAAATATGACGGTAGCTTTCTTTTTCCCCAAGCCCTGGGGATTTTATTGTTACGAATATTCATATTGTATAACATCTTTTGATGAATTTTACAGTTTCATATGCATTACAGGTTCATCAGAGCAATGAGTATAATCTACATACGGTCTGAAATATCTTGTTTCTTATACTGGTGAATTCCCAATATTTTAGTGTAAAGTCCACCTAATGGAGGGGCAATCCCGAAAATAAATAGTGAAAAAAGATGCATGTTTAAAATACAGTAATGGAATAGATAAATTGTCTACTAACAAATGACAGATGTAGAATGGGATAAGTACTGTATATAAATTATAAAGATATCTAGTATAGTAATATATAGGGGGTCCTCACTTTACGTCAGGGTTCCGTTCCTGACAGGTGACTTAAGTCGGATTTTGACTCGAGTCGAAACATACCTATAATTCGAACCTAGGCCCCCCACCAATGCTAAAAATAAATACCCGGTACTCTAAAACATAGAAAACTAATCTAAGTTCTTAATCTAATACATAAAAATAGTTAAAGTACACTATACAGTCTTGCTTACCTTTGCTACTGTTGTTGGTTTGCATCTGGATGACTGGTATGTCAAAAAATGGATTTATTTTTAAGCTATTATTTATTTAATGGTCTCTAATATAACCTTAGAACGACTTAAAATGGGGACCCCCTGTATATAGAAACTTCATAGATCATAATATACATATAAATGAAGCATGTAACCAAAACGTGAGAGCGTATAGTTTTGTTTTACAGATCTAGATAAAATAAAAAAAACTTGGCAGCATGAACAAATGAGGCTTTAGTACACAAGGCCTCTATAGCACTGAAGAGTATTTGTGAAAATGTTCCTGTGGATCGTCATCAACAAATAAATTATGTTTTAAAGACTTCTCTCCTTTTTGCCAATGTCAAAGATTCTTAGTATATACTTCATGTATTATTCAGATTGTGATCTATGAGAAAGAATCACAACTTACAGAAAATTTTAACTTATAGTAGTAGAGGGAATATTATACTCATGCAAATATAGCACAGTGAAAGAACTGTGATTCACTCAAAAAGGCAGGTGTCTCATATTTTGAGTGCTGCTCGTGTCTATTCAGCTCAACTGAATTTGGAGATTATGCCATCACCCAAAGGGTAAGCTCAGGACTTTTACATCGCATTATGAGGTGCTGTTTTACATACCGAGTTATCTGAGATTTAGGAAAATACTTAAGATGTGTTTATAGTGCCATCTACAGAGAATATGGGGATCTAAACTCCTCTAGGCTTGTTTTATGATGACCTGTACTTTTTCTTTTTTTAATGCCACAGAATCTATGCATTATTGTTACCTACATTTTGCTTGCTACTTCCCAAATCACTTGTGAAGTATCAAACTCGTTTTTTGAGGCCCCTCTATATGTGCAGTCTTATCCCAGAGGTTTCTGAATTTTCTTGCAGGTAGCACCAAGATGCTTCATTCGTATTTGTCATTTTTCATCACAGCTTTTAAATATTTAACTGGCATCATATATACTTGGTGTGCTTTTCTATTGTAAGTGACTCTGTTATAAAACCATATAATGCCTGCCTTTTGCTGAGCTATTGAAGAACGATGTTGCTTTATATTTGTAGTTTTTATCCCATTTCTTAGAATTTTGGTGTAATTTTTTTTTTATTTTGGCTAATGCCCAATTCGGCACCCTCACGAGTGTGTTGAATTTCAACACATGCTATTTTCATATGCTGAGTGAAGTATGAGTAAAATTAACACTTTAATATCTTCATATACTCTAGAATGAATGAACTAGACAGAGGTAGACGAACTGCAGCCAAGAACAAATGGCTGTGATGCATACTGCCCAGATATAAGTGCTAAATGTTTATCTCTCTAAATGTTTAAAGTATTGTAGCTGAATCATACTTGGGCACAAGGTGAGATATCTTGCAACATTCATGCCATATTGTCACTCCTGTTGTGATGTTATTCTCTATGTTGACCTTTAATCAATGCTTTCACATTCAGTCCAAAAAGTGGAATAAAGTATTTTGGTTGGGAAGGCCATGTTTCTTAGTTCTCTGGTTTTATCTGAATAAGATATGACAAGATAAGTCATTATATCTGTGGCAAGATCAACTTGCACTGCACCCTGTTCTTAGATGAGATATTAGCAACTTCCTTTTCTCATTAGTTAACAGGCTCGTACCCTACCAAAAGCTCAGGCATTCATTGTAAAGCCATATTTTGATATATAAAACATTTGCCACTATCTAGAAGACCTTTGTAAAATATTAAAAATTTTATATCCTAGTTGTCAATATCATTACAGTTATATCCATAGGGATGCAAGTCTGGGATACTTTGGTGTCTGCTATTTACAGATAGTGTCAATACTACAATCTTTGAGTAAAGTAAACTATAATTCTAAAAAAAAAAATACATATATATATATATATATATATATATATATATATATATATATATATATATATATATATATATATATATATATATATATATATATATATATATATAAATGAGCTCAGATAATGTTCCACAAAAATCTGGATTTTGGAATTGACTAATGGTTGTTCACATTATGTAATTTTGTAAGTTATTTTACTGCATTCTGGTTTAACTACAAATAAATTACCAAAATCTTAGTATTCACTTACTTAAGGTATCTAAATCAGGTAGTACTTTTGCATCCTGACATTTAAAGAGTACAGCATTAAAGTACTGTTTCTCTACTTGGAATGGTCAGAAAAAAGTCAGTAGAGAATGCAATACATTATTACACTAAGTTATAATTCTTAAGAGGTTCATTGAAAAATCCATAGCATTTAATGGACATTCATTATCAGTTCAGAATGGATTACTAAGTCAACATGCCAAAAGATATCAGTGCGAGGCTAATTAATAAACATTGTGTTAGCATAGCATCCTATGAACAAAGAGGCTTTTTCAACCAATATCATTAACATGCAGCCCATTCATTTGTTTTATCCTTCTTTTGGGAGAGTTTCATCAATACCTAGCTCCTCTGAAAAAGACAAAATCAATATGGTGATGATTGGAAAATGGCATAAACACACAAACGTCCAAAGGCTCCCAGTAAGTACCTAAAACGTAGGCAGTTACAAGGGGAAGTACATCAAATTCTGTTAAGTAAAGATATAGCTGTTTATTTTTGATATGGTAAGATATGTAACTTACACACAAAAGCAAAACTGAAATTTCATGCTTTGGATTATTAAAGTCATGGAGAAACTTAATAAACACGGTTGATTTAGTGACATTTCTCCAACCTTTTTTTCTCTAAAGTATTACAGAAAACGAAATATTATTTCTGACTCAGTATCTTCTATACTTCTATATTACAGACCAGAACATATGACCTTTAATTTTGAAAAAAAAAATCTAATATTCCATTTACTTATAAACTGAATAATGCAAGAGTTAGAAAATCTCTCAGACACATTAATCAAGTTATGTACAACAGGCTATACCATATTAGTTTCAGAGCATCTCGCTGGTTAGTTTACCTAGAGTATAAATATCAGCGAGAAATAGTTCTAAAGGTACTTCACTGGTTGTCCTAGTTTTGTTACATGATTAAATACAAATGAATTTATAAAGTTCATCACTTAAGAACTTTTAACAGTTAGCAGAATACATTACTGTCTTCAAAACTTGTACTGATATTTCATTTTTCATGAAAACTTCATATTATGGTAATTTGTCAAGTCATACTTTTGGCCTTCCTGATATTTTCAAAGTATGGTATGGGTATCATACATTATAAACTTAAACTTATACAAATATTTATGGCTAAGAAAAGATGCTTAAATTTTTGGATAATGAAAAGCCGAGAAAGAAAGCCCAAAATATTCAGCTTTCAATATACTGTAACTTGTTACTGAAAACTGAAAATCAATGTTTATTTTATTGTACATGACTGGCAAGATGACATTACATATGTGAAAATAATATGGATTTCATCTCGAAATACTGTACTTAATTTTTTTATTTAACATTACTGTAAATACCAGGTTCAAGTGCGAGAAAATTTCATTAAAGGAGAAATATTCTCGGGTTCATTTTTTTCATTTACATATGTAAACAAAGATAGAGTGAAAGAGTTTATTGGATATTCTTTATATAATCTACGTCATCAAGCCAAAAATGCAAAAGAAAAAGCTATACCACGATTTCTCAAAGCAATACCTTATGGTTTTGTCATTTGAGATACACTTTTCGTCTCTAAATAAGCCTTTAATATATGTAAACATTCCAGAATCCTCTAATACGAGGCACAATTAACATCACTTCGGTTGCTTGAAATGATTAATAGACTAATACTTCCAATTAATTTACGTGTATTATATAGCCACATGATTGGCTCCAAGATGAAGACCAATACTCCTACTGAAAAGGAGTAAATGTTGATATGTTCTAATGAATGGAAAATATTAGCCCGTTTCTACACAATAGTTCTTGTGCTTTTAAAAAAGCACATATCCACATTCCTCATCATTCATACATGCAAACTTGCCAGTATACAATTGCTATTATCGAAAATAATACTCTTTCATTACTCCTTCGACAACTATTCTACTCCCAGTACTAAACATTGACCATTATACTGTATCACCACTATAGCTAATACGTCTACTGATGATATTTAAGTTTTGGAGGATATGTCTGTATTTAAAATATGGCTTGAATACCTTCCCTTCAATATATAGTAATTACAACTGCTATTAAAAAAATCATATAAAACTTGATAACTATCAAATCTAGATATATAAGAAACCTTTCAATTCTGATAAAAAAAAGGCTAAGATTTTCTTGCCGTTAAGGTGGTTAATACAGTTTTAAAGGGATTTCATCTAATAAAGATACAATTGTTTATTACTCTTACATATCCTCTGAGTCAAACTATCTACCTAATTTATGGTGTGAACTTGAAAATTGCACTTTCCAGAAACTGCGTATCAAATTGCTTGTAGTACTAAAATAACGGAATACAGTGTGCCTTCTTATGTACTATAACGGAATACAATGTGCCTTCTTATGTACTACCACTGTCAAGCCACCAACTAATACCAAACATGAAGCAACGATGTATAGAAGGATAATTTACAGAACTGGCAAATTCAGTCCTAGTATTTTCCCTTTTAAATGAAATGAGAGAGGCAATAAAGTACTTTTAAAAGTTTCCCAATATGAAAAACATTCTTTGCAGTCTAATGTATACATGTGGCAATGCTGTACATACTACTAAAACATAATAACTTTAGAGTTCTGCTGAGCTCAGTATACATACTATTAGTTTTAGTGTTATACTCAAAATATAAAATTGTTATTAAGCAAAATTCAGCACAATGCTGAAAAAGCCTATATACAGTGAGTTTTAAATCCTATGTTCTAGAAAGGAAATGGGGGTATTGGGAGTTTAATATATATTCTCTGTATTGTGCTGTAAACTGGACATTCATCTATTTCACTAAAGTGTTACAGAGTGTTCTTAAATATCAAGCATAGTTTGTTAGAAATTTGTATTTCTGTAATATGCACTTCTTAAAGAATGGCATACAGTACAATTGTCTTTCATGATTCAAAATGTACAATGTAACAGGGATTTCATATGTAAATGGATCGTGGTTGAAATTTAATTTCATACATCTCTCTGTGACTATATTCAAGTTTTTATCTGTGTAGAATTGTTTAAAACCTATTGTATAATAAATGCAGCTAATAACTCATTTACATTCATAAATTATTTCCAAGAAGTCCATGGAAGTACAGTATTTCCTGATACTAACGACAGGCTTTAATATTCTAGAAACCTAAATAATATGAACTTACCAATGCAGATATTTTTACTGTCTCTACAGACTGTTACAGACAAATAAAACTGTAGCACAACATTACAGCTGGACTACTACCTGCTGCTGCATACTGTTAACTTAAACATTTTGACTGTGCTTTGGTAACTGAAAACTATAATTTATTTACACAATTACATACTCTTAATAAAGCTATGAATTATAATGGAGGTAAGTACTCAGCTAATTATGAGATTCTTTATGAGTTAACTGACTACCCTTTCTTCATTTCTTAAGTAATATGGTAGTAATAATAAATCTGCGCCATGAATATTTCTAGCGAAAAGGTTGAGTAGCAAGAAGATTACTTTCATCTACAAAAGTTTGATACATTGTACAATAAAAACCATGCAAAGTTTTTGGAAAATGACGATGTATCTGGAACTCAATAGAAATCTTTTTTGTCTGCCTTCACCTCTGAACATATTCCAATGCACAACTGAATATGGTGTCATAAGTTCTGCTCAAAATTCTTCGGATATGTCTGAATATCAGGAAAAAGCAATCAGTTCTCTTCTTCTTGAAAGACTTTACATTATTCCAGTGAAATTACAAAGTATTTGAAATTTACAGTTATATTATTAAAAAAAAAAGTAATCTCTAATATCATAATTTTACACACAAAGTTTTGAGTGTCCCAAAAATCAGCTAATGACACCAGTCATGCAGCAAGTTCCAGCAGCTTCAATCCGGAGCAGCATCGGCAGGTTTAATGTTTCCTCTCTCGTCAGCCCCTGCAATTGAAAATTATATATATATATATATATATATATATATATATATATATATATATATATATATATATATATATATATATATATATATATATATATATATATATACTCCTAAAAAGTATTCCTCTTTGGAAAAAATTAATTATCGCATGGAATTTGAGTGTAACACACAAATCTCAGTTTCATGTAATTTCTGGATATAAAATGTGGAAGCATGCACAAAATTTTTAAAATTATATATATATATATATATATATATATATATATATATATATATATATATATATATATATATATATATATATATATATATATATATATATATATATATACATAAGTACAAACTGGTAGCATACAGCACTAAATAGTAAGGAAGCCTATCAGTGAAACAAAACTTATAAAACAATGCTATATTTCGGATCCTAACTGGATCCAGTTGTGCTTGAGAAGGGATCCAGTTAGGATCCGAAATATAGCATTGTTTTATAAGTTTTGTTTCGCTGACGGGCTTCCTTACTATATATATATATATATATATATATATATATATATATATATATATATATATATATATATATATATATATATATATATATATATATATATATATATATATATATATATATATATATATATATATATATATATATATATATATATATATATATATATATTATATATATATATATATATATATATATATATATATATATATATATATATCAATGGTTCTGCACTAACAAACTACATTTATTGAATTAAAACTTTACAGTAAATTTAGTTTTAAGAAAAATGAAAAATATCAGAACATTTTCACAATATGCTTAATAGCAGTTTCCATCAGCTATGGGAGCTTTACATAGAAATATCAATAATGCCGGCTAGGCTATTTCTGCATACCTCAAGGTTATAAAGATTACAAATGCACTGGATAAAAATTATAACTTTTGCAGTCAAAGCTCAATATCTAAATTACTTAACAAACAGGACAGAATTTTTGGCAAGGCAATAAAACATAAATTTTCAGAGAAAACTTAAAAAGGAGACATTGCAATATTGTTGTAATAAAACAATTTATCAAATGTAGCCAAGGATGACTGATATGGAAATGTTTACCTATTATGTGGCTAGATCTGGTTACCAGATATACTGCCAAAGGTTTAAATTCTCCAAAAGCCAAGCAATATAATGTATTTACCATTTCCACTCTCTTGGATTAACAAGTTCCCAAAATGAATACCATACTTTATTTCAGTTTTTTTCATGCAATATACCATATCGTACATGAAAACAGTAGGGTGTACATAACCTCAAAATTAAATATAAACTAATATTATTTTCATATACTTTGTTCAGTCACATTTGTTGCATCAATTGCTTTCTAACATGATTAAATATATGGCAAAAGAGCAGTTCCCAGAAATTTGCTTTCTTATCTCCTCTAGTCATTCCCTCTGGCAAGCAGAATATATATGAGTAAACTATCTCACCCATCAACAAAACTGTCATCTATTGTCATCTCTAAGGATATGCAAGGAATATGAGGGCAGAATTCATTATTCCACACCATCAGCTAGAGGAAAAGTAAAAGTCAAACCTCAAGCTCACTCTTTTTCCATATTGAATAAAATCTGTAAAAGTACTTACAGTTTTGAGTATAAATAATGTATAATTTCATGTAAGGATAAGTCCATTATTGTAATCAGAGCACCTCTATAAACTCAACGCACTTTCTAAATTTAAAGTTTATTACTTATAGGCGTTCACCAAGAATTTTTAAATTTAATAGGCAAAAAACAAGTGAAATGTATTTTAAATAGCCATAACTTTCAATAGGCAGAAGAGACACATGCAAACAAGTTCAGACACAAAATTAGGTAAATTCATCTTTAGTGTTATATAAAGCAGTTTAACAAACTGAGTCACTTGCTGCAAATATATTGATCTTCAGAAGCAAACTGTAGTATCATGCGGGGTTTTAAAACAAACAGTAAATGTCTTCAAATTAAAAAACTGATTTTTCCAGAAACATATTTAACTCCAGGAAAGACAATAATGCTTTATATATTAGATATTTTATGATAAACCGTGAGTATTTAGACAACGCGATTTGAGGATATATATTTATGGATTTAATTAGCATAATTATATGGTCTTTATAAGTTTTATCTGGCTTTTATTTGCAATAAGTATCTGTTTAATTAAAATCTATGTGAATCACCTGAATTATTCAGTCTCTAGTATTAGCTTTTTCATATGTGTGAATATAGAAGTTAAGGGTAATATGAAGCATATGAAATTCCAGTTTGGTTGAATTCATTCTAAAAAGAATTTTAGTAAAGTTACTCTTCAGAGCTACTAATTTTTGGTAAAAGTTACTCTCCAAAGCTACTCATTTTTGGTTCAGTTAAGTTTCACAGTGAAGTTTTCAATTTACTGTCTGTTCTAATAGTTCTGATGATCCATGCAAGTAAGATAGGTCATCAATTCTGAATCACTAGAGAGTTCTCTCTCTGAAGTTTTATTGTTTTATTTTCATGATGAGTTGCAGAGTAATCAGAATTTTGCATAATGACTTCAAAAATGTGTTTATGTTTATTTTTTATGTATCATATATCATATCATCTAGGTATAACTTTAGTGTCCCTGGACTCAAGTGGATCTGTCATAATAGTTTAGTACTTTCATTATCAGTTTCACTGTATAAAATTTCATTAGCCAAAGTTAATTAAACAGGCAGTTTTCTGAGTACTATAAGCATAATATCTTTCTTAGATGCAAATATTTTAACTGCTTCTATTTAAGAATAATACTACTCTTTCTCTGTCACACTTTCATACCAATACATTGTCATGTGAGCATGATATTTCTATTTCATTTATAACACTAGAAAATGGTGACTGGGCTCTTTCTTTTCTTCCCTTGATCTTTTACAGTTTACCGTATTTAACATCCACATTATCTCAGTCATTTCACGAAAGAGTATTATTTTCGATAAATTTATGATGAAGTAAATAGCTGCCTCTGAAGTAAGGTCCACATTACTGAGTGCCATTTAGAGAGGATTTTTCAAAGTGGAAGTCTCTTAAGCCAAAAATATAATTTAGGCATTGAAACTTGTCACTTGACCCATTTACAGAGCTGACAGATTTTTTTTTTATTATTTACCTTGGCTGTCTTACCCAATTTGGGGGGAAGCCGATATAAAAAAAGAGAAACAATAGGGGGATTACTTTGCTCTATGGGTAATGACGAGGGAGCTAGCGACCTTTCAAATGGCACTGCTGGAGTGCCACAGCCCATCCTCCCAGCTCTTCCACAACCTGCGTCGCTTCATAAATGTCAACTCCCTACTGCCCCTACCACAGGGCTACCTCTGTAAGATGCAGCCCCGTAGTAACAGCAGAGGCCCATCAGAGCTGCGTCACACTCGCTCGCCACTTATTCCTATTCCTAGCACGCTCACTTGCTTCCCTAACATCCATCCTCCTATCATTCAGGGCTCTCCTTACTCCATCCATCCATCCAAACCTAGGCCACCCTCTAGCATTTCTCCCATCAACTCTCACATTCCTCACCTTTTTCAGCAGTCTTTCATCATCCATCCTCTCCACATGACCAAACCATCTCAGAACATTCATACTACTCTGGCTGCCAATTCTCTCCTCACACCTGATCTTGCTCTCACCACTTCATTCCTAACCCTATCCAACCGAGATACACCAATCATACTCCTCAGGCATTTCATCTCAAACACATTTAGAGTCCGTCTCTCACTTACTTCCATACCCCATAACTCTGATCCATACATCTCACAGTTTGCACAACAACTTTCTCATACAAAACTTTCTTAACATTCATTTCCAACCCACTATTTTTCATCACTCCTTTCAACGTACCCAACACTTTACATCCTTCATTCACTCTGTTACACACATCTGTTTCCACTCCACACTTTGAAGCTATAATCGAGCCTAAATACTTAAACTGATCAACTTTCTCAAGTGTCTCTCCATTCAACATAACATTCAATCCAGAACTATCCACATTTCTTGTACACATAACCATACTCTTTCCCACATTCACTCAACTCCCTTCTCTCACACACCATTCCAAATTCTGACACTAACTGACACAGCTTCTCCTTTGAATATGCCACCACCACAGTATCATCTGCAAATAGCAACTGATTCAGCTCCCACTCGTTATCATCCCCATCTACCATTCTCAAACCTCGACCATGCACTCGCTCATTCACTTCTCTTACGACTCCATCAATATACAAATTGAACAGCCATAGTGACATCACACATCCCTGTCTCAGTCCCACACTCACTGGAAACCACTCACTCACTTCATTCCCTACAATAACACAAGCTCTACTACCCTCATACAAACCCTTCACTGCTTGCAACAGTCTACCATCAATTCCATATAACCTCAAAACATTCCACATTGCCTCTCTATCAACTCTATCATACACTTTCTCCAGATCCAAAAATGCAAAATACACATCCTTACCCTTTGCTAAATATTTCTCACATAACCGCCTAACTATAAAAATTTGATCTATACAACCTCTACCTCTCCTAAAACTACCTGCACTTCTGCGATCACATTTCTGTCTTATCCCTAATCCTATTAATCAGTATCCAACCATACACTTTTCCTCTCACACTCAACAAACTTATACCTCTAAAATTACTGCATTCATACACATCTCCCTTACCTTTGTATAGGGGCACTATACAAGCAATCACCCATTCCACTGGCACCATTGACAACATAAAGCATACAATAAACACTCTCACTAACCATTCCAAAGCAGTCACACCCCCTTCTTTCAACATCTCCGCTCTCACCCCATCCATTCCAGGCGCTTTACCTGCTTTTGTTTCATCAAATGCCCTTTTCACCTCCTCTCTTGTAATCTCTCTCTCATTTTCCTCTCCTTTTACTGGCACTTGAACACCCCCATTGCCACTATAGCTGCCTCTCTATCTTCCTCAACATTCAGCAAGCACTCAAAATATTCTGCCCATTTTTTCCTTGCATTGTCCCCTCTTAACATATGTCCATTCACATCTTTCACTGTCTCTTTTATCCTCAATCCACCCTTCCTTACTCTCTTCACTTCTTTCCAAAACTTCTTTTTATTCTCCTCATATGACCTACTAATATCCAGTTCCCACCTAACATTTGCAAACCTCTTCTCTTCCTCTACCTTCCACTTGGTTTCCACATTTTTTCCCAACATCTTTCATACTTCTCCCTACTGCTACACAGCAGCCATTCCTCAAAAACCCTTTTTCTCTTCCACCTCCATTTTCACCCCTTCATTCCACCACTCGCTGTCCCTCCTCATGCCCCCTCCAACAAACCTCTTTCCACACACATCACTTGCATGTCCCACAAAACCTTTCATCAACCCTCACTCCTCCTCTAACTCGCCAACTTCTGTCTCTTTCACCCTGTCATATGCCACTTTCAACCTGTCCTGATATTCCTGTCTCTTCTCTGGCTTTTTCACCTCTTCCCTTCTACATCCCCCCACTCTATTTCTCCACTGTTTTTGCTATTACCACTTTTGCTTCAGCCAAAAACTAATCAGACATCCCAGCAGCCACACCCCTAAATGCATGAACATATTTCCCTCTACCAATCATTCTCTTTGTTACCAACACATAATCCATCAATGCTCTTTTTTTTTCACTCTTCCATTTGCCACTCTCATTCATGTATACTTATTTATTAACTTCTTGAAAAAACTATTACCTATCCCCAACTCTTGCTCAACACACATATCTAATAGTCTCTCGCCATTCTCATTCCCACCTAGTACCTCATTCTTTTGTCGCATGACTGAAGTCGTGCTGAAGCCAGAATCTGAAACTTGTAACAAATCTTTAGGGGTAACGGTCGAGGGCACAGATGTTTTATTACATGCCCTCACTTTTATTGGGTTTTGGGTCCAGGCCATGTTTTCCCTTGGTACCACCAAGATTTATGGCTAGACACATGGAACTAACCTCCGGCGCCATGCACCCCCAAGAGGCCTAAAAGATAAGGGACCCTCGGTCCTCGAAAACACCACAAGTCGTGAAGAGAAACGTGAGAGGCTAGAAGTCAAGGGTGAAATAGAATACTCTCCCAATTGTTTTTCTGCGGTACGGTCAATGGTTGTAGAAAGTGTCAAGGAGATATATGACCGGACCCATGAGACTTAGCATCTGGCATCGAGTACCTGAAGAGGATGGGGAAGGCCAAGAAGTTAGCCATTTCCTAAACCACAAGAAACACAAACATTTGACCCGTACGTATGTACATGCCCTGGAGAGATACCCAATAGCCACGCTCTGACCTGGAACTTTTCCGTTCTATAGGCTTGTTGAAATAGCTCCTCCCCAAAATAGGAGGGACTCCACTTCGAACCTGGCGTTGATTTGCAGGACTGGATGTCACTTGAGTTCATTGGCAGGACTGGATGTCAAGCCATACCCTGCCCTTGGGGTATTTCAAGAACCACCCAGGGCAGACACAGTCAGTTAGAACTTTGCCCGGGGCACGAATAGATCATAGATTGTGATAGTTATAGGGTGGGGGGCATTGAGGCGTCGAATGTGTTGTACTCTAGAATAAATTAAGATAAGGGAATCACCGCTTGTCCATTCTTACCTTGCACCCTTCTGGTACTAATATTAACGTAGTGATGTAGGATGAATTCTACCGCTGCCCAACAAGTTGTAGGATGAATTTTGGACTATTCCACTGAATTCACCAATTTGTAAGATGACTGGGTTATCTCGCTGCTTGTCACCAAATTGTCGTAATGTTAATTACCATTCCACCACGTGTCACCAGTTGTCGTGAAGATTTCCTCTCACTACATTAATATTAGTACCAGAAGGGTGCAAGGTAAGAATGGACAGGCAGTGATTCCTTTATCTTAATTTATTCTAGAGTACAACACATTCGACGCCTCAATGCCCCCCACCCGATGACTATCACAATCTATGATCTATTCGTGCCCCGGGCAAAGTTCTAACTAACTGTCTCTGCCCTGGGTGGTTCTTGAAATACCCCAGGGCAGGGCGTGGCTTGACATCTAATCCTGCCAATGAACTCAAGTGACATCCAGTCCTGCAAATCAATGCCAGGTTCGAAGTGGAGTCCCTCCTATTTTGGGGAGGGGCTATTTCAACAAGCCTATAGAACAGAAAAGTTCCAGGTCAGAGCGTGGCTATTGGGTATCTCTCCAGGGCATGTACATATGTACGGGTCACATGTTTATGTTTCTTGTGGTTTAGGAAATGGCTAACTTCTTGGCCTTTCCCATCCTCTTCAGGTACTCGATGCCAGATGCTAAGTCTCATGGGTCCGGTCATATATCTCCTTGACACTTTCTACAAACATTGGCCGTACCGCAGAAAACAATTGGGAGAGTATTCTATTTCACCCTTGACTTCTAGCCTCTCACGTTTCTCTTCACGACTTGTGGTGTTTTCGAGGACCGAGGGTCCCTTATCCTTTAGGCCTCTTGGGGGGTGCATGGCACCGGGGGTTAGTTCCGGGTGCCTAGCCATAAATCTTGGTGGTCCCAAGGGAAAACATGGTCTGCACCCAAAACTCAATAAAAGTGAGGGCATGTAATAAAATATCTGTGCCCTCGACCAACCGTTACCCCTCAAGATTTGTTACAAGTTTCAGATTCTGGCTTCAGCATGACGGAAGTCATGCGACAGTGAGAAGGAATCATCACGACAACTGGTGACACGTGGTGGAATAGTAATTAACTTTACGAAAACTGGTGGCAGCGCAGTACGGATCACACTCCTGGAAAACATACGAAGAGACTCTCATATCAGAAGAAACCAGTGCGAAGAAAAGAAAATAAGAATGGCAAACGCAGAAATGCAACATCTCCCAATTCAAGAAATGAGTGACGAGGCCAAACACCGGAGAATTCTCGAACTGGAGGAGCACGTGCGGCGCCTACAAACTTCTGCTGACGCCGCTCCGTCGAGAAGGAACTTGGTCAACGCCGACAGAGAAACCGACGCCTCAAACATCGACGAACAGCCTGCCGCTCCGAGCCCCGTGGTGACACAGGGAACGCAGCAGGACAAGCCCCCACCCCGTGCCCTGGTTGTAAAGGCGCCTCGAGTCAAAAATTCACTTTTATACCTCGACGGCGCAAATGTAAAAGACCTCGAATGTCCGTCCATAATTCCCGCGGCCGACTTCCTGAAATACTTGGGTCTGCGGATGAGAAGTGACGAGTGGTCAAACAGAGAATATTATGAAACTTTTAAGGAACTATTCCTAAGATATTTCTTAGTAAGCCGAAGTGTGACCGGAGCATTGAGTGAAAATGCCCATTACAAGAAATATAAGTTGCCAGATCCGACCAAGAAGATGGCGATTCGTCGATTTTACTCGAGAGAAGAAGGAGAACCCCCTCCTTCCTTGCCTTCTGCCATGAAGTTCTTCAGGACCACCTCCTTAAAATAGCTAAGTACTTGTGATCTGTATCCAGTGAGTAATGGGACAATTAGTAAAAGAAATTGAGGTCGGTGTACACCGCCATTTTATCTTGTAGTTATGCTTTGACTCAGCCAACCCGCCTATAAGGGGTGTGGCGCCTAATAAGTTTATAAAAGTAGAATTTTTGTACCCATTACTAACATGGATAATTTGTACTAATAGCTATAAGAGGTAATGAACTCCCATTTTTTTATTATATGAATAATATAAAGTAATTGCGTTTAAAGGGTGTTCCATTTATTTGTATTAATGCCTAAATTGAATTATAAGAACGCGAATGTATTGATTTTAATTGAAAATTTAATATACGTGCAATCACTATTACAGTATATTAATTTCTTAAGTGTAAGAATTATTGTGAGTAATATACTTTAATCTGCTTTTAAGGTTTTACTTAGAACACGTGTCATTTCCGAGAAAGGAATGCGGAAGTGACCAATCGATCTCCCAACCTCGTTATTATAAATATATAGTAATTGTACTGATCTTTGGTATTTAAAGTACGTGTAACGTCATTTTTATATTAATATCTTAAAGTGTAAGATTTTGGAGTGAGAAAAGAAAGACATAAATGACAGATCGTTCATTTTGTGTTATTATGATGAAGAGATTAACATTACGATACGTGTGTGGCATGCTTATTTGAAGAATAAGAAATTTTGTGATATTATTTAGAGATGAGTTTATTTCACGCTATGCAGGTGAAAGTAAGAGTAAATTAGAGGAATTTGTGCTGTCCTAGAATAGGGAAGTATTTTCAGTGTCACCCAAACGTAGCTTCAAGGGAGTAGAATGTTTGTTTGTTCGTTAGAATGGGACTTAGGACTGGTGAGGCAGTCTTGTGACCGCGCGACCCAACCGAGATTTCACCTTTACTCTCCTTCAGAGAGATCGGGAAAGGGAAACCAACGTTGTAAATAAAAGGGAATTTCACAGACAGAAAGGGGATGATTGTCTTGAAAGTGATATAGCGAATGAGTATGAATGACTGGGAGTATAATGGGGGGGGGGCTGCTCTAGGGGGTGAAATCACGGAAAGCACCGTTAGGAAGCATGATTGGGGAGTCTGCGAGGATCGTTCCCCTGCTCCGCCGGGTCTTTCTGCATGCCATATCGGAGCATTTTTATGGGAGGTGATGCGCTGTTGCAATATCTATTGAGGGATATTTTTGAGAAAATGATTCTCCACCTGCCCAGATATGGTTGAGAGGCCAAGTTTGTTTTATTTTTGTTTTGTCCCCTACTCCGCCAATGAGATTATTATTCGATTTCCGAGAGTTCCAAGATAGATATTACGTGATAAAGGACGTAAATCTATGAATGATTCTTTATTTTTTTTGCTAGCTGCAGTATATACATTATTTGTCTGAAGAGATATGTTAGACTGATAAAATAAAGCGTTGCGAGTTTTAGCCATGATAATGTTTATCAAACTTATTTCAGCTTGGTCATAAAGAAAGAGTGAGAGCTGACACGAAATGACAACAAGAATGTTACACAGCTGTTTCCCGTATTTGAGAGAGCAGAAGTTGATCCAGAAGCCAAAAGAACAGGGGAGAAAACAGCGCCCTCATGCGCACCCCCCGTAAAAGCAGACAGAACAGTTATAAGTCGAACTTCTCCCTGTTCTGGAGGAAATTCTGTTGTTTAGTAATTTAAATAAGTTAAATTCGAGATAGTAAAAGAATATATATATATTTTCTGTTTGAATTGTTCATGTACAACTCCTTACGAGATTTTAAAACTTAAGCAAAATGCATTCTTTACTGTTGCTAATGAAATATACTTTTTGTTTTTATTATTGCATACACAGAGACAGACTTTTTATAGTCTTTCAGATACCCGTTTTTGTTATATAGTTCTTTTTGTATTGAAGAAATCTTTAAAATCTTAATCCCTTTATATTATAATTAAAGAGTTTTGAAAAGATTATCTAGAAATAATTAATGTTAATCCCTGTTACTGTCATGAATTTAAAATTATAATTGAGCTAATTATTATAATTGAGATTCTCAGAGATTATATGTTGAGTTTTAAATTTAAAATTAATGATACTTAAGTCATGATAAGAAGTTTGTTAAGAAAAAGATATTTGTACTTTTGTTGATAGTAGTAGAGATACTGTCACATATGATTGTAATATTTTGCTTTAATTTCATCAGGGATATGTTGCCTTTTAGAGTGTGTGCTTCGACTCAACCCTCTGATTTATAGCAAGAAAAATATTGTCATTATAGACAAAGATGTGTATGCTATTACAGTAAACTTAGCAATATTAGACAGAAAGGAATAGATTTATGCTTCGATGTTTCTGCAGTTGTACACTAAGTTCTTTTGCTTTTGTTTTTTTTAATTGGGAATAAGAATAGCCCTCTGACAATAAACGCAAAACTCTATCGATAGTCATTGCTCACGTTTGTTCACTTTCATTTGTTTATTTATTCTTTTATGTAGAGATACTCTGCGACAATTTATTTTTATTTTCAGTACAAGTAAAAGGAGGCCCGTCTCATCTGACACGTGGGTGGATACCGCAACGTATATCACGGTCGCCCAGTCAACCTTTCTCTCTCTCTCTCTCTCTCCCTCTCTACTCTGAGACTGAAATGAGCTGCTTCCGATACTACAAGAATGTGGCCGTCATTGATTTATTTTTTTTTTCCAGCGAAGCTAGGCGATACTTGTGCCTACATTTTATTGCAGTCGATAAATTGTAAATACTGATAAGACATCGGTAGTACCGCCATTTGCATAAATATTTTTGCCACATGTCGCAACTGTTTAGAGAATAGATAGAACTCCCATTGACAAATTGTGGAGCCAGCAAGTTGCCACTTATGCTCTATATATATACATAGATTATGACAGCAGGAATTTGAATAGTAAAAGAGACTGTGTTAGAATGAGCATTACTAAGAAATATAAGTATAGAACTCTGTTCTTACTTCTGAATGCCAGTCTCCATTGTACATATATGGCTATTCCTGAATTAATATTTTTATTTTATTTTTTTATTATTCTTATTTTGATCATGATTATTAGTAATATTATTATGTTGACTGATATTGTTGCTATCTCTCAATGGCCTGTTATTAATTATTATTTTTGTAATGTAGTTAGTAGTAACCTGATGATTTGTATCTTTTATCTAAATTTATACTTGATATTATTGCAGCCACCGCTAATAAGAATATTTCTTTAGTGGCTTATCTCAGTATTTAATGATTGTTCTTTTTGATGTCTATAGTAGAGTAATGCCATGTATCAGTTTCTCAGCTAAGTCCTAAGTATCTTGGAGTAATAATTTAGTTGTGTAGACACATACCTTCCATTACCACCCTATTCTTAGGCAGCCCCGACCTGCAAGTTCTAAAAGTCTTTAGATTTTGTTCTCTCAAACAAGTCCCTGTTGCCCATTGAATAGAGACTGCAATCACTTGCAGTTGCAGGGGAGGCAAAGTATAGCCTCAGATTACCGACGTATGGCCATTGTTGGTACCCCGAAGTCATAGGGAACCTTTCTTACAACTGTAGTAGTGACATAGGTTCAAATTTTCATCCCGAGGTCTGCTTCAAAGGTACATGTGTATGCAGTACTGAAGAGAATCGTGCTGATGTTGCAGGTCTCCTACAGGGTGGTCTTAGTCAAGATCGGCCCGAGGGTAGGACGAAAAAGCCAGGCTGGAGGGATTTGGAAGATGCATCGATCGCTTCCTCTTTGTCTTGCTTATCTTAGAAAGAAGATAATTTATGGTAGTGTACGAACCTGGGCCTGCAGCGAAGACGGCGGGGGAGTGAAAAAATGAGGAGAGAGAGACCGTGGAATAACGCCTAGCAAGAATTTCATGAGCAAGGGAAAGAGAAAACAAAAGTCTTTAATATCTTAATAATACTTTAAAAAGCCATATAAACGAATTGATGAAATCCCAGAAAAAAAAGGGGGGTAATTCCCATACATGTCCTAACTGTAGTGAAAAGAGAGAGAGAAAAAAAAGAAGTTTTTTTAAATATCTTAATAATACCTTTAGAAGCCACGTACACGCATTGATGGGATTCAAACAGAAAGAAAAAAAATCCCTATACATGTCCAAACCTTAGTGAAGAGAGAAAGAAGGGTATTTAAAATCCCTTATTAGTTGTTGTAAAGAACAACCCACGTTTTAGAACTGAAAGAAAGAAAAAAAAATGGGAAAGAAAAGGTCCCCACCGTCTTTGACCACTGTGCTAAAAGACCAATTCTTTTGTTATTTGTTTTACCTAGTTTTAAGATAATTTTAAGCGACAACTCAGAGACTCCTTTAAAGATAGTTTTTGAATAAGTGCCTTTGATGAATTGTATGATTTGCACCGATAGTAATAAGTTGTCTTCTGCCTAAATAATATCATTGTTTTGCTTTAGCATTATCATTGTTTGAATCATGATTTAATCTTTGTGTTCATTAAGTTCTCATCTCAGTTTGTCTCTGAATAGGAATTGCATATTGAAATGATGAATGTTTTCTGACTTTTCACATCGTAACAAATATTTTGTTTCAGGAGTAGTTTTTTAAGGCCTAATTTTAAGACAAATCAATGCCCCATAGTAACGATAGGAATTTACCATTTAAGTTATTGTCTATCGCATTTTAAATGTTCGTACATACTAATGTTCTACATGATTTATATTTTTACTGTAGCTAACCAACTTTTGTAAATCTTTTGAAAAAGGAGAGAAGTAGACACAGTAACGTCATGGTCTAAACTAACTTGTGTTCTTAATTAATGTTTGATAATGATTAGTTACACACTGAAATCCTAATGATTAAGGTTAATTTTATTTTTTAAATATAGGAATGTTTGTACTAAAGATTGTTTAGAGTTCATAGAACTAGGAATTCTTAGATAATAGCTTAAATAATTCGGCCCCATTTCTATTGTAAACTAATGTCCAAGAGCTCTCGAAAAAAATAGCCCATGCTTCGACTGAAATAAAAGATATTTCAGTTTTGGTTGGGAGGGATGTCGCATGACTGAAGTCGTGCTGAAGCCAGAATCTGAAACTTGTAACAAATCTTGAGGGGTAACGGTCGAGGGCACAGATGTTTTATTACATGCCCTCACTTTTATTGGGTTTTGGGTCCAGGCCATGTTTTCCCTTGGTACCACCAAGATTTATGGCTAGACACATGGAACTAACCTCCGGCGCCATGCACCCCCAAGAGGCCTAAAAGATAAGGGACCCTCGGTCCTCGAAAACACCACAAGTCGTGAAGAGAAACGTGAGAGGCTAGAAGTCAAGGGTGAAATAGAATACTCTCCCAATTATTTTTCTGCGGTACGGCCAATGTTTGTAGAAAGTGTCAAGGAGATATATGACCGGACCCATGAGACTTAGCATCTGGCATCGAGTACCTGAAGAGGATGGGGAAGGCCAAGAAGTTAGCCATTTCCTAAACCACAAGAAACACAAACATTTGACCCGTACGTATGTACATGCCCTGGAGAGATACCCAATAGCCACGCTCTGACCTGGAACTTTTCCGTTCTATAGGCTTGTTGAAATAGCTCCTCCCCAAAATAGGAGGGACTCCACTTCGAACCTGGCGTTGATTTGCAGGACTGGATGTCACTTGAGTTCATTGGCAGGACTGGATGTCAAGCCACGCCCTGCCCTTGGGGTATTTCAAGAACCACCCAGGGCAGACACAGTCAGTTAGAACTTTGCCCGGGGCACGAATAGATCATAGATTGTGATAGTCATAGGGTGGGGGGCATTGAGGCGTCGAATGTGTTGTACTCTAGAATAAATTAAGATAAAGGAATCACCGCTTGTCCATTCTTACCTTGCACCCTTCTGGTACTAATATTAACGTAGTGAGAAGGAATCATCACGACAACTGGTGACACGTGGTGGAATAGTAGTGGTGGAATAGTAATTAACTTTACGACACTTTTCTACAACACCTTCTACCTCTCCATTGCCCACTCTGGCATTCAAATCACCCAACACAACTACATAGTTCCTTCTACTCACACCATCCACACACCTAGTTAATTCATTCCAGAATTCATCCCGCTCTTCCTCACTTTTCTCACATCCTGGCCCATACACACTAATAAAAGGCCAGCATTACCTACCCATCCTAACCCTCACCCACATCAGTCTAGATGACACTTCTTTCCATTCCACTACCTTATTTACCATCCATTCACTCAGCAATAATGCCACACCTTCTCTCGCTCTCCCTCTTTCTACCCAGACACCCTATCTGTAACCTCACCATATGCCACTTCTCTTCCTTTCATCTTCGTCTCACAGAATGCCAATACATCCATCCTCCTCCTTCCAAACATATATCCAATCTCATCTTTTTCTCTCTATCATACCACAACCACACGCATTTAGACACTCAAAACTAGAGTTTGGGGAGAAATTACTCTCCCCTCTACTCCCCTTTTTCTTTAACGTCTCTTTGTATTACAGCTTCTGGTTATCTTGGTTAAGCATTTTCCATGATGTGATGCTGTTCAATCTGCATAACCAGTGAATGATAGGTCCTCCTGTAAGGACTTGTCATCTTTGATGTTTCCTTATTTTTTATCTGCAATATGTTATACTGGCATATTCAAACATGTGATAGACTAAAAATTTTCATCTGTTGTGCTGTGACAAATCTAATGAATGTTTGAAAGCTTCTTTTCTAAAATAGCATTCAGGTATTAAGGCAACATAAGTAAGGCCATTTTTGACCATATGTAGTTATCCAAGGCTTCAATTTTTAATGTTTTATTTGCAATTCTCACTTTTTTATCTTTCACAGTCTTCAGACACATGATGTAATTACTGTACAATGACACTACATGAGCCCTACTTTATATGAACCTGAGTGTGCTGGTTGATCATGCACCCTAGGGAACTAAGAGAACCTACATGTCAAGCCAGATATTCTATATATTGGACAGACTCAATTTAAATGAAACCAAATGGTAGCAGCTCTTAATATTAGGACTGCTTATTTGCATGTCAATGCTAAGAAAACACTAAAAATAGCTCACTTCAAGCTGAAAAGGCGGATTTTCTTTGATAATGAGAAAAGACTACGAAAAGATAAGGTAAAAAAAAAGACTATAAAGATATCAATTTTGTTCCTGCAGTATTATGGCTCACATACTATGTGTTACAGAACAATAAACTTCTTGTAAGGTACACATCCCGCTTTTGTATTTGTGTGGTCACCATACTGTTTCAGCAAGATAGGGTGTCACAGCAAAAAATGATACAACCAACCCTGACAAATTTTAATCAATAAAATCAAGGCCCTCATGATATAAAGGGCGTTAATATAGGAAAACCTTAGGCCTGGTTCTAGAAATTAGCATTGACAATAGCTTCATCTTGTTTACAATGCATGGTGTGCTTAAGTGTGACAGTGAAAAATTATTATGATTACATATGGATGAAAGTTTTATATTTTGTTTTTTTATGCAGCCTTCTTTCGTCTGTTATAGCAACTTTACCACCCCAAGGGAATGACAAAGAAGGCACTACATATGGGAAAAATACATAAGGTAAATTGTGTAAATAGCTGATAGTAGTGCAGGTTCTTCAGCTTAAAATACCTATAATAATCAGTGTAAAATGAAGTTAAAAAATTCTATTTATAAAAATGTGTTAAAATACTGTGTACATATTCATAAGATCAGGATTTTTTCTTTTTACATGTACACTATTGAAATCTACAAAGTCAAAACAAAATTTTTATGAAAGCAATCATGTATTTTCTGTTTTATAAGAAGAATTTTCATACTAAAGACTGGAGACTTTCAAACTTAGGCTTTAAAGAAAAACTTTCCTATTTTAGAACACATATCATTGCCTATTGCAATATGAGATAGCTAATATCATCAAAATCAGAATAATACAGTGATTCAGTAATAATAATCTCATTGTTTATTAACTGTTATGTAGGAAATATGGGATATCACAATAAATATTCCTCTTACTTAAACACTTACTTGCAATTTTCCTCAGTATTTGCCGGATTTTCTCCAGGAATTCTTATATTGAATATCCCAAGAATTAGACCTGGAAAGATCCGCTGGAAATGAATCCCACTAAATGACTGTGCTTCAAAGACAAGTAAACTAAACTAACAAAGAAAGCAAACTAATTATGCATTGACTTGCAAACTGTTTTCAACTTGGTGAACACATTACCTTGTTTTGGCACATACATGAAGTAATGCAAATTTCACACCATTTACATAGTTAAAGTTTTATTAATATCTACACTATATTTTTTTTCATATTCTTGCTAGCTACCATTCACTAATACTTGACTGATTCTGTAGTCTGGAATGGTGGCCATAATGAAAAAGCTAAAACTACGGTGATAGTTTTCAGATAGTGCTTATTTTCTGTTGCAGTAAACACTAAGCAATATCAATCCCATACCTGCACTTTTCAATACCCAGGCCTTAGTGGCTTGGTTTCATCAAGCAACTTTAATGGGGCTTAGTATACCTCAACCGTGTTTGATAATATTCACATATATATTCTTTAACCTCCTCCTCTTTGGATCACCACACTGATGTGGGGAGGAGGCTTCTGGAACATTACAAATGTGAGAGCAAAGCTGTCAGTAACAATAGCTCTTTGCAGGGTCAGCCATGGTGGAACAGTCAAGAATGATCAATAATGAATCATATCAATTGCTGTGAAGGCAGATAGAGATTGCAATAGACCCATCATCTTTAATCGCATTGGTTTTCTTACCAACGGAATCAGCCGAGTAACTTGTGAAGTATTATATAATTTTTGGAGTGCAATATCAAGTTCATGGTAAACATATTAAGCTATTTGAATAGAAGGAGCCCAAGTTCCATACACCCATTTTTGTGCAAATGAAAGTCGAAGTTGTACAACTTGCACAGATTGCAAATAGACTATATTGTTGATTATTATGCATCAATGTAATGGTCTGAGGTAGTTTAAAAAAAAAATCACGATAAATTTTTTTGTGGTATACTAAGTAATTTATTGTACATATTTTTCAACCCCCCAAATATATTAGTGTCAAGAAAAGCTATAATGGCAAAAAGACCTAATCTCTGCACATAATCTGTAACTTTTATTAATACTGTTAGACTTGCCCTTCAAAACAATTAATCTCTAGATGAGACACAAAATTTTTAGAAAACCTTCAAAAAACTAACTCTCACTAATCTAAGGAGGCCCATGTGCTAAAATGGAGAGAGAGGGTATGGAGGGGAGGGCTAATAATCCATGAGGTTGTCATCCAGGTCAGACTCAGTGTCGCATCTGGTGAAGTCCTTCTCTTGCTGCTGCATGCCCTCCTGGATTGCCATTATTTCGTAAAAGAACGCACCATGCACTTGTAGAATGCAATGTGTGAGTTCCTTAAGGTCAGAAAGTTTCAGTTTAGACAAAATGACGCCATCTGGATTCTTCACTGGGGGGTCCATAGCAGATATATTAAATTTCTTGGCATCATACAGGTTTTAACGTACTTTCTGTAGTCTCTTCATTTTCACAGGCTCAATCAGCTCACCATAACCAGCTATCACCTCAATGCCTTGCATGTATATGCTCTTTACAAAGAACCTCTTGGCGCTCTTAAATCCACCAGTCTTCAGTGTCATCTTGGTGATACTTTCTAGCAATACACCAAAATCCAAAAGGAAGTCCTTGCTCATCACTGTCACTCTTATGGAGTTTTTCTCTTGACACTCATGCATCATTTTATATTTAGTGATCTGTAATGTGCACTTCCTGTACTCAAAGCTGCTGGAATGCATGATGGGCTCTTATAATCGTGAAAAGAGAACAAAATAATAGAGTAATCCAAGGTTTGTGTTTCATCATGTGTAGCAACAGTGTGACTGGGAAGGGTAGGGGTAGTAGTGTGGAAATGACTGACTAAGAACGAGGATATAAACATGACGTGCTGGTAGCTGGCTTCTCATTGGTCAGCCACGGCTGGCATCTCGGGCACTTTTCCAGCTCTGCTACAGAACTGATGGACGTTTTGAGATGAAAAAAAAGTGCGATGCTTGACCTTCCATACATGGCCTGTATGATCAAATTTCCTTTGCTAGCTTTGACCACGTGACAGAATATGAAATGCGCAATTATGTACCAGCCTCAGCTAAAAATAGTGGAATGTGGCATTTAGCACTCTTTTGACCTGATAACCTAATATGAACGCACAGGTCACTGCTCTGTGAACAATCAAATGTCCACAGATAAGTAAGGGTATCATCCTCGACGTTGAGGAATTACTATGACAATTCTTTTGGCAAGCTATATTATGATATGAAATGAATTAATTTTCTTGGATATGAAGAAGCATCTAATCCTACCCTCTCCATTATTATCGATGATTTTCAAGCAGCCACATCAAATAACCAGTTTGTTGTAATTATTCCATTATACTTACACCATTTCTATGTCTCTCTCTCTCTCTCTCTCTCTCTCTCTCGAGAGAGAGAGAGAGAGCGCAGCATAAAACTCTCTCCTGTGAACACAATTAGGTAAAAGATTAATCAAATACACTCTAGTAAAAGTTCCAAATAGCTTTATTCCCTCTCTGTCTCCAAGATCTATCATCAACTTTGGTCTAGTCTAAATCTAAGCTCATACGCTTAAAATTGTTGCTCACTCCACATATCTACAGCATTTCCTAACTTTTAAGTTATTCCGAATAGGGGGTCCCCATTTTAAATTAAGGTTCCGTTCCTGACAGTTGACTTAAACCGCAATTCGATGTACGTCGGAAAACACCTAAATTCGAACATAGGTCCCACACCAATGCTAAAAATAAATACTCTAAAACATAGAAATATAATCGAAGTTCTTTATCTAATACACAAAAATAGCTAAAGTACACTACATAGTATAGCTTACCTTTACTACTTTCGTTGTGTTATATAGTCTAAAAATGAATTGTTAGTAAATTATTTCTATAGACGTCCGAATGAAATGCTACATGTAAAAAGAAAAGGAGTAAGAACCATCATACGAGCAACCGCAATCCCGCTCCCCTGCGCATGCTGACTGGCATAAGACCTAAGAGTGCTTGTGTCTCGCTCTAGCCTCTATTCCTCCTAATATCACCATGTAGTACCTCTATTCCTCATATTTCCTAATCTCACTCTTACTTCCGTCTATATAGATCCCGTAGTTAGTCACTAATCTAACCTTCTCCCTGAGTAACTATTGAACTGGTGATGTAAACAAATGGCCAACCTCCAATAAGCACTGATATGCATTTTTCCTATTCACTATTTTGGCTACCTACTATTATATTATTTGTATTACTATTATATTATGTTTCATACCTTAAGCTAAAGGGTACTATAGTTGGTTTGCATCTAGATGACTGGTATGTTGAAAAATTTATTTATATAATAATTTATCAATTATTTATTGGTCTCTGACGTAATGGCAGAATGACTGAACTCAGAACAACTTAAAACAGGGGCCCCCTTTACTGTAATTACGTTACTTCTGCCCACGCATCCTCAAACTCATACATCAGCATTCAGAGGTGTGCTAGACAGTCAGTGTTCTGCAAACTGCAGTTCTTAAGGCTACCTAGCACAAACAGAGAAGTCCATGCAGAAAGCAAAAACACTGTGTACTTTTTCACTGTATGATTTCATGATATTGAATTTGACCTGCCAACAATCATCTTAAATGTCTTTTCTGTTTATATATTTAACTATCTATATATGGGACTGTAGTACCCCTTGTAAGGAGGTGTCAGAATCGATTCACACACCCATTCCCCAGAAGAAATTTCCTTACCTTTTTAGTTTTATTCTATGTTAACACATCCATCTTTTATCTGACAAGTGTGCTACCTGTCTCATCCATTTAACTATCATTCAGAGATCAATATCTTGGGTTCTGGCTGAAGTTTTTCAGACAAAATCCCTGTGTAAGCCTTGACTTTTCAAGGTATACAAATATAAATGTGTTTGCCAGTTCCATTGCTCCATCCAATTTAGCTGACTTTTATGGAACGCAGGGGAGCCCAGTAACGGTATTCTTGTTCCTAATCCCCGGGGAGAGAGAGAGAGAGAGAGAGAGAGAGGAGAGAGAGAGAGAGAGAGAGAGAGAGAGAGAGAGAGAGAGGAGAGAGAGAGGAGAGAGAGAGAGAGAGAGAGAGAGAGAGAGAGAGAGAGAGAGAGAGAGAGTCAAAGTCAAAAACTTATTCCATCAAAAATGGCTATTACAGAAAGTTTCAGTTAGAGAGAGAGAGAGAGAGAGAGAGAGAGAGAGAGAGGAGAGAGAGAGAGAGAGAGAGAGAGAGAGAGAGAGAGAGAGAGATGAGAGAGGAGAGAGAGAGGAGAGAGAGGAGAGAGAGAGAGAGAGAGAGAGAGAGAGAGAGAGAGAGAGAGAGAGAGAGAGAGAGAGAGAGAGAGAGAGAGAAGGGAGAGAGAGAAGAGGAGAGAGAGAGAGAGAGAGAGAGAGAGAGATGAAATTAAGAGTAAAATGAGAATGAACTATGGTAGGCAGAGGAGACTCAACACTTCAATTTATATGCTGATATCTTACTGTAAATGAGTAATTCCAGTACATGGCTTTCACTCACTGACAAATAATTTATGAACATAATGTGTCAAGTAATCAGGGCTCGGTCACAATACAGCCTTACAATATGTTAGTAAAGACATCGCATCTTCAAAAAATCATTTAAAATGTCTTTTAAATATATAAACAATGATGTGCAAATGGGTGCAGCTACACTGCCAAATGTATCAAGAGAAGATTTTGTGTTTTCACGATAAAATCATGCCTCACTGAGGCCTCTTAAGGTTGCCATGATTGCACAAAAGCTTAGAGGCAGCCGGAACAATCGTATCCTGACCATAATATCCCCTTCTAACAGCTATTTGAGGGCAAAAAAAGTTCACAGACTATGGTATTGCCAGCCTTCACTCTAATATTCATTTTGCATGGTCTTATAACAAACAGGGAATAAACGTAAGATATTCATTCTCCCCCCCAACAGGGATAATTATAACATACCAAAAAGAAATATAGTAATATAGTATAATTTGCTACTATGTGATACTATACATACACAAGAATTAACAACAAAAATTAATTATATCATGGGGGTGTTTAAACTTCACAAATAATGGACTTGCCAATTGAACGAGGCAAAAGACCAATTATTTTTTCTTGATCAAGAATAAAACCTGGCAACATTGTTTTCTAATCCTACAAGATTGTGAAAAAGGCATATGACTATGTGTGGATGGCATTACAAGTTTTTGGGCTCCTCATTGTAGTTTAGTTTCTACAACTTCAGAGAGTTTGATTTGCTAAAGCTGTAAAAGATGTGGACTATGATTTTGCATTGCTATAGGGATCATGACCTTATTTTATTTTTTTTAAGAGTGTGACACCGGGACAGGCAAAAACTGCTCTCATCAATAAAGGCCCGGGCACGAGAAAATACCAAGACGAAGGAAAAGAAAAAAGTTAGGGACAAGGCAGAGATGAGGTAATGTCACACAAAGGACACGACAGACAGAAAAAAACAGTCAAAGTACAGAGGACCCAGAGATATGGAGGACTAGGCCCTGAGATGACGATAGATCTGTTTTTTGAAGGATGAAAGGTCATAAGAATTAGGACAGACAGAAGGAGGAAGAGAGTTCCAGAGTCTGGAGGTTGATGGGAAGAAGCAGTCGCTGCACAGACTAATCCACGAGCTACAAATCTCCACACAGTACCTGTGAGATGAAGCCGCTTGGAGAGTGATTACGCGGCCTCGGCACGGGAGAGGGATGCAACTCGCCAATTCATCAGAGCAGCGATGGAAGTGAGAAAGGAACAAACTATTACGGCGAAGAGAGAGAGAATCCAGATTAGAAGTAAGATCATTGATGAGTCTGACTGCTTTAGATTCAACCCTATCAAGGAGATAAGTATAAGAATAAGCACCAAAGATGTGTGAGCAGTATTCTAAGCAGGGACGGATGAGACCTTTTTATAAATTTTAAGTAACTGTAAAGAGGAAAAGTAATGACAAAAACGAAACAAAACCCCCAATTTTTTGGATGAAGCTTTAGAAATTTGGACTATGTGATTCCTCCAAGACTAGTTAGAGGCTATATGAATTTCTAGCATGTTGACAGAATTAAGAGGAGAAACATCGTTAGCTTCGAAGACAATAGGGTTATCAGGAGGAGAAGACGATAAAGAGATAGCCAGAAACTGTGCCTTCGAAGCATTGAATTTAACTAAATTTTGAGTGCCCCACTCAGATACTCTCTGCAAATCGGAGTTAAGAGTAGAAGAAAGAGTGATACGATACTGATTACGAGTAGCAGATGAAGGTTGTGAAGAAAAGACAGAAGGAAAGTAGATGGTAAAATAATCAGCAAAGGCATCAAGAAGAGAGGAAGATGGGGATTGTAGAAGATCATTGAAGAGAAGGAACAGAGTAGGTGAAAGAAAAGAGCCCTGTGGAACACCACTGGTAACAGAGAAATGGCAAGATGTCGCGCCATCAACAACTACAGATGTAAAACGGTCAGTAAGAAAACTAAAAATCAGAAGACAGAAAGAAGGGGTAAAGCCATATGCAGGGAGTTTGTCCAAAAAGCCAAATTACATACAGAATGGATAACAACTAGACATACACAGAAAGCACTATGTATCCTGTGTGCATACAGCTGCAGATAATATTGATACTCAAGTGTGATGAGACACAAAACTACTCTCACTACAATCAATTAGAAAAGTAAACTTTTTGAAAGGTGATTGAAAGCTTTCAAGGAGTATGAGCTCCAAGTAAATAGTGAAGCTCTTTATCCCAGTCAAAATATGATATCTGAATGAAAATTAAATATCATAAAGAACATGGTGAAAGAAAAAGCTAAGAATAAAGAAGGAAAATAAATAGTTTGGCAATGCTATAGCGCAATTCCTCGCACTCCAAATACATTATATACTATGTCCTTTTAATATTTATATAATATTATTATACATTAACTTGCTGCAATATACAAAGAGGAATTTTTACTACATGTAAACATTATAATCACATCATAAATTACACTAGACAGCAGATCCAATACAAAGCTGAAGAAACTCCAGTTCCATAAAATAATTACAATCAATTAACATACTGAAGAAAAAACAAATGCCTGCTACAAAAACTACGTATGGAAGCACAAAAGAATTAAATTCTTGTCTACAGTCCAATAGAAGGTATATGATATCCAAGTTTCCTACCTTGTCTGTGGACAGGGTGGAAGTGTGCAGTAGCGGCGTTCATATCGATCACCACAAGGACTACCCCCATTCCGCGGAGAAACTATTATGGTCCTTGAGCGCTGCTGTAGTGCCTCATTACCACATGAATGAGTACAGGGTGACCAAGGGCCCCACTCACCCATTACGCAATCAGCCTAAAATAATATTAAATAGAATATAATACAAAAATAAAAATAGAATAAAATGAATGTAAACATATATTTTAAGATGTATTTTCCAAGCAGAAGGCTAATAAGGGTTCTCCAAGAAACATAACCTGGCAAGCTAATTACTAAGCAGTTATAATATATTATTTTCCAGATGCTTGGAATCTACCATATATTTTAGTGAGACTAATAGTTATATGATAGTCACTGACGACTGCACTGGAGGCTGTTTTGTATGCAAAACTGGAAAGGTTGATGGAGAAGCTTAGTAAGGTATGTAGGAAGCAAGGAATGAAGAGATAATATTGAGAAGACCAAGGTGATGAGGGTAATAGCTACAGAAGGTTGAGTAAATGGGAGATCAAATTAAATGCTCTGGTACTGAAATAGGTTGGAAGTTGCAAATATATGGGGGTAAATATTAGAGCAGATAGTAGCCAGAGGGTGGAGATAGACTAAGACTATAAAGTAGGGGAAGGGTTGAAGCTATTAAGCTGTTGGCAGCAAAGAGTGAGGCTATGGAGAGAGAAAGTGGTCCATTAACAAGCTATCAAGTTTGGATTGTAAGATGGAATAATTATGGCTTAATGAATTGTAAGACTCTACCGTAGAGTAAAGTATGTTGAACTCTAAATGTAGTGGCAAAAAAACGTGAGGAGCTAGAAAAGGAACACTTTGAAAGAATTTCTTAGATTATATGATTACACAGAATAAGGGTGTTTGAAAGGTGTGTGGGAGCAGGAAAAGTTTATTGAAAAGAGTAGAATAGACAGAACTTAGCTGCTTTGGACACATGGAAGTAATGGAAAATGAAATATTTGGAAAGGAAATTTATCAATAGGTCAGGTTCACCAAGTATTTGACCTGGAGGACGCCCAAGAAGAAAGTGGGATCTATGATGTCCTATATAGAGGAGGTTGTGACATCCAGGAGGTGAGAGGTATACAAGAAATAGAATGAGATGGATCAAAGTGATGTACAACCTACACTGACAAACATCAGTGAGCATAATGAAACCTTCATGATGGAGTCAACAAAAACTGAGGGATAAGAGGTCTAGTTCTGGATTACATCACTGGCAATGGCTTGCTATTGGTCATTTGTAACAGAGTGTTTTGCTCCAAGTCACCAGAGATTGTTGATGCCTTATTAGTTATGTAGTTAACTAGTAACTGTCTTTTCTTTTCTTACTAAAAGAATCTCACTCCTTGCATTTTGCAGATGATGATTATTTACAATTTATATTTTAGTATATCTAATTTAATATTCTTGTACGTGTAGAAAGCATGATCTCAACATAAAATCACCCTTCTAATTCTTTTTTTCTTCTCTTTCTTCTTTTTTCATGAACGAGGCCATAGATATGTTGCTTACGCAATTTTCTTGCTATTAAATTGCTTTTGCTGATAAATTTTGTTTCAGTATAAATTTACTCTTGCTGATAATTTTGTTATAAATCTGACCCTGTTGATAAATCATTAGCCTGTTTAGATACATTTCACTAGCTTCATTTTTATTTGAATATTTAAAATTCCGTCTCCTGCAACACCAAGAATATTCTGGAGATTGTTTGCCAGTAACATATTTTGCCCATAATATTTTTCGTTGTTTTTATTTACTTCTGCTTATTGCACCTAAAATACCGTCTCTCCCTTGTGCATCTTCCATAATTGCCTGCCAGGGACCACCACTACAGTAGCTCTCGAATATTATATGATAAGCTACTGCTCTGAATATACATCTTAAGGGGGCCCAAACGATGACGTCACCAAGAGGGACACTTGATCACTTTCATTTTTGTGGCCAAACATCCCAGAGGCAAGATCTCACCTCAGCATTTACGCTTACTTCAAACCTTTTTTTTTTACGTGGCGTCTTCACAGGAATTCATCTAACACAAACAAGGTGAGAGACAGTGTATGGCAAAGCTCGTTGGTAAAGCAAATTTGGAATTCGAGAAACTGGTTAAAGTCATTACTGGTCAAATCCTTTACAAGTCAAATCCTAAAACTATTTTCTGTTCCATTCCCAATCAAAAACTTTCGTAGATTACCAAACTGGAATCTCATTTGCCAAATTTAATTCCTTGACCTGGAAATTACAGCCGAAATACACTGACAAGTAATTTCTTTCATTGCGCGTACCAAAGTAAAAAACTCACCCTCAGAAGATTGTTCATTACCACATAAAAATCTATCCCTTCTCCTAACAAATGCTAATTTCATTTCACCCCTTTCTATCATCGTAAATAAAGTGCTTTACGTCAATACTCGTAAATAAAGTTTTTTTTTTTGCTATAAAGTGCAAATAATAATTTAAATAAAGTGTTTTACATCAAAACAAGTAAATAAAGTGATTTACTATATAAATTGTAAATAATTAGTAAATTATCTAAAGTGTATTGTGCAATAAACTGCAAATAATTAATAAGTAATTTTGCCCTGTTGGCATTGCAAATGCAAAATTTGCAGGAAATCTGCATGAGATTATGTGGTAACAAAATTAAGAAATTTTGCATGACAAGAACATGTGTTATTTAAGATTTCATTTATTTGAGTAAGATTGAGTTTTAAAGCATTAGTGTTTTATATATAAGTTAAAGGGTGATATTTGTTAGGAATTGTTTATATTTCTATGGGATTTAGGAATTGGGAGTAAGCATATTAAGTACATTGCCTATAATTGAGTTTTTTTATTCAGTCATTGACTGCACATAGATTGGGAAGAAAATTTTGGCGTCATTTGTTGAGCCTTGTCTAAGACCTTCATGTGTCTGAGTTGTCATTCAAAAATAAATTTTCCCATTATTAGTAGACGCATGTGCAATTTGGTTGCCTTGTAAGCTGTTAGCTTATCATTGGTGCATTTTTGTATAGGATCTGTGCCCATTTGTCAACACTCCAGAATTTTACTTATGACATTTTACTTGTTGGTACTGCCATATACTCACTCATACGCAGGCATGACCTCTATACCTTACTTGTTTGTATTCTCTTGCACCGGGTGCTTGTCCGTAAAATTCATTGTTGCTCATTCCTTTCATTTGCACTATAGCTGCAGATACTGCAGCATATTGCTGTTAAGCAGGCACAACTGCCATCCTGTATTACTAGTGTTTAATTTACTGATTTGCAACATTTTGCTATTGTTGCACTTGACTGTATTTTGAATTACTTTCATAGTGAGGTTTTGGGATCACCATTACAATTTAGTTTGAAGTGTGGTGTTGAATTTCTTTTTCTTCTTGGTGTTGGGTGGTTCTTTAAAAAAATCTTTTTTTTACTATTGTAGAATTTTTTTTTTTTTGTGGTTGAACTGATTTTGGCACTTCATTGTTGACTGTTCAGGATATCACTATGGCTACCAAGCAGTAACAGGAAACCACCATGGCTACCAGGCAGTCACAGGAAACCTCCATGGCTACTGGGCAGTCACAGGAAACCACCATGGAAACCATCGAAACATTCGATAGTGACAGCTACCTTGACAAGGTGTTTGTTCTGGGTGAGCAATACGGCATGTTCGGAGAAAATTTCCCAAGGTGGGCTCTTGGGAATTTGGCTGCATGCCGAACCAAAGCTCGAGGAGAAAACAAAATAGCTGGCCCAACGAGAACATGAGCTTGTGCTCGCTCGGATTAAGGCTAGAATCCATGAAAGTGGTGCTTCACTCGAAAATGGGGACCAGCCTTGTGAGATGCCCCCCCCAATATAGAAATTCGAGGACGACGACAAGCAACCAATTGATACTTACATCCGCTCTTTTGAGAGTCTTGCCACTGCTAATGATGGCACAGATGTTGAGAAGACGTGTTGGTTGCTCGCCTCCATGCCACCCCGTCTGCTCGCCCTGGTCAATGAACTCGACCACGAGCAATTGAGGGACTACGAGAACGTTAAACGCACACTCCATACCTCGCAAACTTTTTGCCAGCTGAGTGTCGTGCTAGGTTTGTCTCCACTTTCCCATTAAAGGAGGAGAACTGTAGTACCTTTGGCAACCGCAAGGCTTGCATCTTTGATGATTGCTTGCGAGTTGCAAAGAGTTCTCCAGAGAAGTGGCATCCGTTCTTGATGTTTGATTCAATTGCCAATGACGTCCCTACGGATGTTCTTGTGTATGTAAGGACCCAACTGAAGGATGAGATCAACTTCGAGAAAAGTTTAGCCGCTGTGGATGAGTACCTTAAGCGCAACCAGCCTGGAGTACGTCTCTGTGACCTTATGAGGGCAAGAAGGGCCGATCCTTAGAGTGCAATCTCCCCGCAGCAGGCCATGATTCTTACTGAAAAATAGATTGTAGGAACGGGAAGCACAAGGGCCCTTCTCAGAACTTCAATCATCCAGCCATCCTCCTCATACTCCTAAGCCTTATTACTGCCATGCATCTACACTCAAATAGGATGACTCGGTAAGACCTAAGCCTCAGCAGTTCAGAGGCAAGGGAAATTACCCTGCTCCACCTTCCCAGGGATTTCAGCTGAACTCTAAGAGCCACCACACTCCCTCTTACAACAGTGGCCAGCATAACCATCTGGCCACTCACTCAGCCCATGCCATAGAAACAATGCCAGAAAGGGCCACCAAAGGATAACGCCGAGGACCTACTGTACAAAGTTGCCAATGTGCAATTCACCAAGCATGATGATCCCATCATACCTAGGAACCATTAATGGTGTGGAAGCTGCGATAGCCCTCAACACCGGGGCCAGTGGCATATTTGTTGACGAGAGATTCGTCAAGGAAGAAGATTTCACCGGCAAGGTTGTTCGTGGGCGGGTTGCTGAAGGAGAACCTCAGATATGACGCTGCTGTGTCATGGACCTGGATTGCAAATACTACAAGGGAAAAGCCCCAGCTGTGGTACTGATTGGGCCTATGTACTCTGTCTTGCTGGGTCGTGTACTGAACTTATCTCATATCTTCCAGGTTGACTTCTACTATGAGAAAATTTTTCAGTGGAACTTCCCTCAGGCGAAGTCACAACAAGCTGTTTAAGCAGCAACTTCTGGCTCTGATGCCAGAAAGTTGGACGATTCTCTGACTGACTCCATTGACTCAGCCGTAGTTAGTATCCGTAATGTGGAATGTGGAGTTTCCCTCTCCCTTAACAGATGATACACCTCTAGAGCCACTGAAGTCTCGTCCAGACTTCGCCAAACTGCAGCAGGACTGCCTCAGCCTCAAACTTTGGATGCAACAGGCCATCGATTGAAGAACCTTTACGGCGAGAGGAGGTGGCCAGATCACCTACACCGTTCAAGATGGAGTCCTTTGTAGGCATGTGACTAAAGACGGCCACACCTTTAAACAGCTGGTGGTGCCCGCTTTGTTGCACTGCCAAGCTATGTGACACACCATTTGCCTCTGAGCGGACACAGAGGAAAAGCAAAAACTCAGCACATCCAACAGAAGGCTTTTGCATGGCCAAATATGTATGCCTAGGTAAACAAATACGTGGGTTCCTGCCCTGTCTGTTAATCCACCTCTACTGCACTGGTGCCAAAAGTCCCTATGGGCATAACTAAGCTCTCAACGGAGCCATATTCCAAGATCGCTATTGACATATAAAGTCCTATTAACCCTGCTTCGTCCACAGGGAAACAGTTCCTCCTGGTATATGTCGACATGGCAACAAGGTACCCGGATGCAGTACCGCTATCTTCTCTCATGACTGAAGCAGTCGCTCAGGCCCTCTTCGATATCTGCTCCAGGGTTGGTTTCCCTAAGCAGGTCACTTCTGACAATGGAAGTCAGTTTACAAGTAGGCACTTTGAGGCTTTCTGCAACCTCTTAGATATGAAGCACATTCGTACTAGTGTCTATCATGCCAAATCACATGGCGTATGTGAACACTCTAGTGGAACATTGAAGTGATGTTTGTGCAAACTAGTGATAGATATACCCAGGCAGTGGGACAAGTATGTCTCCGCTGCAGTTTTCTCCTTCAGAAACATGTCCCTCGACACTACTGGATATTTGCCTTTCAAGCTGATTTATGGTCTAAGGTCAGAGGCCTAGTGGAATTCTAGGCAGAATGTTGGGACTCCCTACCATTGAGGACGACGATAGGGATGTCCATGAGTATAATTTGAAGTTATTGTCCCATCTCAAAAAAGTCTAGAAAGCTACACAATTAGCCATTAAGGGTCACCTCACCAGCAGACTGCCAAGCTCTTCTTTGACAAGCGTGCCCGGTGTCGTATCCTGGCACCCGGAGATTGAGCATTGCTACATCTTACAACAGATACTCGTAAGCTAATGCTACGCTGGAAAGGATCGTAGACTGTGGTACACCGTGTGATCCCTGACCATTATGTGTTAAATGTTGATGACAGTAACAAGAAATACCACATTAACCAGCTGAAGCTGTACTGCTTCAACTGACTCAAGAGGACAGTATTGCAGGACCTTGACAATGTTTTATGCTTTATAGATGACATCCAGGTTTCAGGATTGGTCATCACACCTCGTGATTTTTCGCAGAGTTCTCGTTCATCTGAAACAGTATGGACTTCATTTAAAACCTTCCAATGGCGAAACTGGTTTCATACAATTGCAGTATCTCGGCCAATTGGTCGGAGAAAGAGTTATGTCCCCTTTACAGGACAAGGTGCAAGTTATCAAGGATATGCAGAAACCTGTTACTGTCACTTAACTGAAATCATTCCTGGGTAGTGTTGGCTACTACAAATGGTTCAATCCACACTTTAATATTATCTCTGCCCCTTTGTCCAATGGACAGATGAGTCAGAGAGAGCATTTTTCAAGCTCTGAGAAGCATTGGCGGGTGAGCCAGTATTACAACTGGTAAGCCCCGATTTTCCCTTTATCTTGCAGACCGACGCCTCAGACGAAGGTCTGGTGCCGTGCTCTTGATAGCCTTGGCGAACAACTCAGCAGAAGTAACTCCAGTGTGATATGCAAGCCGCAGGCTTTGCCCTGCAGAGTGGAATTACTCCACTATAAAGGAAGCTCTAGCCGCATATTGGGCCATAAAGATATTCGATGTCCATCTGTATGGCCGACATTTTACACTGAGAACTGACCACCTTCCTCTCCTATATTTACAGACTGCATATAAGCAGAATCCTCGGCTGAAAAGGTGGGCACTTTACATGAATCTTTTTAAATTCACTGCCCAACATGTTAATGGAAAGGATAATGACCTAGCTGATCTACTAAGTCGACGGTTGTTACCCTCAAATAAGGATGCTGGTGCTGTTAGCCTCAGTTTAACTAGTCTCTAAAGATTACTTCTCTGATGAGTTGTTTATTTCTACGTTTATCTTTATATCTTTAATTCTGTACTTGTTTATATTAGCTTACCTATATATTTCAGTTTGGTCATATACGTGTAAAATGAGTTTTACTTAGTTTATTATAGCCTGTTTATACACCCTTGTGGAATGAATCCATGTGTATGAACGTTATTCCTTATGGAAGAAAAAGAAGAGGATGAAGGATATTTCTTTGATTATAGTTTTATATTCTCCTTTTGTAGGACTCTGAAAGCCAGAACATGGAAGAAAGTTATAGTTTAGTGTTGGATAGCTGAAGCCGTTTTAAATCCAGTCGCCACTGTTAAAGATGACTATGTTCAAAATTTGCCTTTTACTTATATTGTACTTTTTTATATTATTTTATTGCCTTATTGTATGTGAAGAATTCATAAACTTAAATATTGATATTCTCAGAGATTTAATTGTGATTTTAATTTTCTTGAAATTGAAATTTGATCACATTCCTTTTAAGTTTTGCATGTCACTTAATGTATTTTTAATAAGAATTGTTTACTCTACTAATAGTAAGATATGTACCAGTGGTGGATCCCATTTTTTTAGTCATAAGTACTTTTCCCTTAAAAGAATCTCTCATCCCTCATAATAACATTGAAGTCACCATAACATGCCCTGTTCTTTTCCGACTTCTGTAGTAGAATTTGGTTAATTTAATATTCTCTAGAAAGGGTCTTTGTGACAGAGCGTTTCACTCAAAGTCACCAGAGGCTGTAGTTGATGCCTTATTGGTTATGTAGTTAACTAGTAGCTGTCTTTTCTTTTCTTACTAAAAAACTCTCACTCCTTGCATTTTGCAGATTATAATTATTTGCAATTTATATGTTAGTGTATCTTGTTTAATATTGTTTTACGTGTAGAAAGCACGAGCTCTATATAAACTTCCTCCTATTTCTATTTTCTGCTCTTTTTTTTTCTCATGAGCGAGGCCATGGATACGTTATTTACGCAATTTTCTTATTATAGAATTGCTTTTGCTAAAAAAAAAATTTATAAAAATTGCTCTCGCTGAAAATTTTGTCATAACTTTGGCCCTGCTGATATGTCATTAGCCTGCCTAGATACATTTCAGTAGCATCTCAGTTATTTGAACATTTAAAATTCCGTCATCTGCAATGCAAAGAATATTCTGGAGATTGTTAGCCATTAACCTATTTTGCCCATAATATTTCTCGTTTTTTTTTTGTTTGCTTCAGCTTGGTGCACCTAAAATATCGTCTCTCCCTTGCATCTCTTCCATAATTGCCTGCCAGGGACCACCACTACAGTAGCTCTCGAATATTATATGATATGCTACTGCTCTGAATATACATCCTAAAGGGGGCCCAAACGATGACGTCACCGAGAGGGACACTTGATCAATCTCATTTTGGCGGCCAAGCATCCCAGAGGCAAGATCTCACCTCAGCATTTACGCTTACTTCAAACCTTTTTTTACATGGCGTCTTCACAGGAATTCATCTAACACAAACAAGGTGAGAGACAGTGTATGGCAAAGCTCATTGGTCAAGCAAATTGGGAATTAGAGAAACTGGTTAAATTTGTTAAATCTTAGACATTTTTCTGTTCCATTCCCATACAAAACAAACATTTGTGGATTACCATACTGGAATCTCATTTACCGAAGTTAATCCTTGACCTGGAAATTACAGCCGATATACACTGATAAGAAATTTGTTTCATTGCGGGTGCCAAAGTAAAAAATTCGCCCTCAGAAGATTGCTCATTACTACGTAAAAATCTATCCCTTCTCCTAACAAATTCTAATTCCATTTCACCCCTTTCTATCATCGTAAATAAAGTGTTTTACGTCAATGCTCGTTAATAAAGTGTTTTCCTTTGCTATAAATTGCACATAATTTAAATAAAGTGTTTTATGTCAAAACTCGTAAATAAAGTGATTTACTATATAAATTGCAAATAATTAATAATTTAACTAAAGTGCTTTAAGCTATAAACTGCAAATAATTAATGTCATTTAGCCCTGTTAGAATTGCAAATGTTTCTTGTTAACCATATTTATCTTGTTGATTCTTCCTTTATATTAAATAAAGTGTTTTACCATATAAACTGCAAATACTTAATAAGTAATTTTGCCCTACTGGCATTGCAAATGTTTAGTGTTACCAACAATTTAAGGAATACATTTGTCTCGCTGATTTTTCATTTATTGTGAATAAATTGTTTTACATTAATGATGACAAAATATTCATGATTTTGTATGCTCTTACGGTAGCGTAAATATTTATGGTTAGATGTGACTAACCAATATATTTTCATCCAGTAGAATAATATTGGAAACTCATTATTTGTGTGCTCATGCCTTCGGTTTTCACATTATTAACGGTGTGACGTTTCTGTTTCTACAATTGCAGTGTCCTCTACTCTATTCTGCCTTTGTGACAGAGGTGATCATCGAGTTGAAGCCAAAGTATTGGTATCCATCTGTGGTGCCGGGATTCGAAATCGTGCTCACCACCCCCAGGATTCGCGGCAGCATTCCATAAATTTAATATTTGTTCCAGCTTTCCAAAAATTAATTCAATTATTTTTTATGTGTCATTGCATTTCCAAAATTAAAATGAAGTTGAATTCTGAGTTCCATTTAACCGAGTAGTGGTATGAGGGTTTGTCCTGTTTGTTTGTGAGCTCTTAAGTGAGTTCAGTACCTTGAGTCCCCTTAGTAAAACAGAAACTTAACAACAACCTCCCCACATCACTATATAAGTGCTGACTTTCATAAGAGATATAAGGAAGAGTTTATATTTCATCATGGTTTCTTCTTCTGGTTAGAAGCCCTACTTACCCTCTCTGAAATGGGCAATATGTATGAAAATTTAATTATTTATTTATGAAATACATATTGAGAGTTTCTAATGTTGGTAATATACCTTTGTGCCATCGTCAATTTGCTCTTCATTTGCAGGTTTATGGAGGTAAATATGCTGAACTCCTGGTTGGGTGTCTAATGGAGGAGGGTTAAAGAGAGCAGGGGCAATGTACTCATACGGCTCATAATGCGGTGAGAGATACTCTTGGGAGTGATCTGCTGATTCATAAGGCACTGGCTCCTCCCGATGTAAACTCATACTCTGCAAGCCACTGTACCCGTTATCTTTAAAAGAAGAAAAATAAACAAAAACTTGTATATGATATATTCAAGTGTGAGCAATGACCTTTGAAATGAAGAGATATTAATACAATACAACAACACACAGGAAAATGCTAGTGTAGTTGTTATCGTCAGAGGAAAAAACTCTATCATTATATCCACTGATATTACAGTTTTGCCTGCTTGCCTGGAGAGACAAGCTATAATTAATATTTGCAAAAAGTAATAAAAAGTACTTAGTAGGAAAAGTAATAATAGGTACACAAACTAACAGATGCTCATCTTATAAGTGATGTATGGATATGTAATACATTAATGCTCAGCGGGAGTTTATAGCTTGTGAAAATTGGGGAAATACAATATATTTTCCACTCCGACATGGTTGAGAAAATTATAGAGGCACTAATAGGTAAAGGGAGCTATTTGCAGAACACAATATATCATGATATCAAGTGAAATGTAGGCGGGCAAGAAAGCCAAATGAACATTTTCTCACTAAAATGAGCAAGCTCTAATGTACCATAGCATCTCACTAATCATAACCAGATTAATCACCGACTTTTCAAGTGGTATAGCAATATAGTTTTCTAAGTCATCCTTGGCTACTGTTTAACATTTCTCAAGATAGAAAACTGAAAAATAGTTCAATATCTTGGGTCACCTATTACGAGATGCAGCCGATAATACATATCCTTCTCAAGGTCTCACTCTCTAGCCTTTAACAGCATATGATGAAAGTTAGATTACATATATCATATGAGAACCCTCCAACCTGACAGGTATGATTAGATTTAAATGCATTAATGGAAGATATGATGCATAGTACTTGCAACTAACAACTTACTCTTAGGCCTCTAAGAGTAAGTTTCCCAGTATTCTCAATAAAAAAGCAATCTTGTGCCAAATATTAACTTGTGATTTTGAGAGGAATCAGATATGTGATGTTTACAGGTGTCCTTACTTTCACAGGGTTCATGCCTAGGCTCAATACATGGAAGCTTCTTATTATATCATAACTGTACTGCCTAATCAAGTACATGATATGTCATGTACTGGATTATGTCATGTAGCAAACATATCAAATTTCATATAACCATGGTAATCAACCTACTCAGTATAACGTAAGGTAAAAAAGTTATAACTGAGAAGCTAAAGATATTTCATTTGTTAATAAGGCAGACCCAGTGACACACATTAGTAGTATATAATATTAGGAACAGTATCATGAAATAATATATGCAGACTGTATTAACAAAATGATGTCATGAATGTTTAACTATGACGAAACATGCCTCCATTTCAATTACTATCACAAATTGACCTGTGGCTGCATGTACCATGTAGGCAATGCCGTTATGAAGGTTTTTCATGTTAATCTTTGCACAAGTTATCCATATTAAAAATGTTTAAGTTTTTATGTTCTGAATCCAAATTACGATGGAAATTGTCTCTATAGCAGATATGATACCGAGAGCTTGCTTATGAAAGTAATATGCAATGGTAATCTTATATTGCTCTACCCAGCATCAATATTCTTTAATATATATTTATTCTGTTGAACTGGAGGAGCCTAAATAATTTCAGAGATGATGACCAATGTCATATTCATATATAATGAAAACAATGCACAGCTGTACTAAAAGTTACTAAAGCATAATAGGCATACGAATGTCATGAGTCAGCTCACTAGAAGAAAATATAATCATAATTACATGAGATGCTCAGTAAACGCTCATCTTCAGCAAATTCATATTTCAATAATACTTGATTTTAATAATACTATTCAACCTAGGTTTAATATTATTTCCATGCTTTTGAATACTAATTTCACTTTGCTGATGATACAAGCAAAATAATTTAAATCTTTCTCTTTCAAGAAAAATTTTCTACCTGAATGTTTAAGTCTCACATAAGTTCCTGTAATAAGAAATATATTACCTTTGGGTTGTTAATTTCTGCTTTCAGACATGCCTGCTTGATGAGTGTTTAAAGGGGCAAAGTATAAGTGACAGTCTTTATAGATTTATCATAATCAAGATATCTGAACAGTCAAAAACGTGAAATGCTGGAAATTTTGACAGTGCTACACTATGTTAATTATTTCTCCATTCTTTATATCTTCTAGCACTGATTTCAAATATTTGCAACATAAGCTATTTTCATAAACCAAATAATTAGAAAGTAGTGGAGGTCCATGCCTCATTATTATTTACAGGAATAAATCCTCTTTTTGTTTCCCATCTAATTCTTAATTTGCCTTAGACCCATCACAAGAAAAGATATCTTTTTGAGTGTTGTATCACTCAAAATAGAATGCTTTATGATAAAAGATAAAGTAAATCTCATACTGAATGATTGGGGGAAATATTTTTTATGAAAATAAAGAGGAGCATTATTACAATATAATCCAATACTTTGTAATGCCAAATATATTACATAATCATATGATCTTTATTGAACAACTATTATTCATCAGTGTGGTTTCGCTAATATGCATGCAGAAATAGGTTCCTAATTTATTTTCCATCATGGTACCATATCCGTTTGAGGTCAGCAGGGTGTCCATAATCAATCAAAAAACAAACTAGGCAACATATTTTCATTATACCCTGCCCATCCTCATCCTTCCTTCAGCATGTCTGTGGTAAGAACAAAGCTTGAGAATAATGGCATATCCATCCTCACTTTTTTCACCATTTTCATAGGCTATATGAAAGGCAGGGAATATGAGGATGGAAATATTTTCCCCAACACCAGGGATAACAATGACCATTTAAAACTAAAATTTTATAACACCTAAAGAAAAATATTACTTACTACACTTGGGCATGGTGCACTTTCTTGTTCTTTTTAATTTCTTTGGACACCTTTTACCACCATTAGCTGCATGGACCTGTTAAAGCAAAAATATAATTCTTATTCATATGAGACAACAAATCCCACAAAAATTGTCGTATGGCATTTCATAGATGCCTATAGTTGCCAGATGGCAGTGACGCACTCGATACTCACTGCCACCAGGCCTGGCAGCAGAGCCCAGCTAGTCAGAGTTCAGCCTTTGACAGGGGCAGAAGCCACGCCCATAGTAAGCAGTCTCCCTCTTGGGGGCGGGAATAGAATGTGACAAGAACTACATAGGAATGGGAGCTCTGAGGAATTAAATAAGTGTATACTCTAATAAACAACTTTAAAGAAGAAGATGCTTATTTCTCCAGTACTGACCTCGCTACCTATTATAATAACTTACAGATAGTGCAATTAAAGAACTATCCGACAAGTTAACAGAGTGCCCAGAAAGGTGGCAAAAGATGTAAGGTGAAATGGTTCAACAACCCCGTCCATCTATGTTTTGTTAGCTAGTTATTTTAAGGTAAAACAAGAATTAGAAAAGGAGGGACTGTAAAGCCTTAGGCCCTATATTTCTTTTAGTGACTCCAACCACATGTAGATAGTATGGAGGAGCATTTCCTTCTCCTTCACCATCAGGAATAAGACATGCATAAAAAATCTGTGTATTGTCAAAATAAAAGAATATTGGAAGACTAGAGTATTGCAAAACATTACATTACCTTAATTTCTCTCATTTTTTCCTTTCTTCCCTTGCCGCAAGAGACGGAACAGGGTCCCCATTCACTCCAGGGTGTGACCATGCAATCAATGGGGTCTGGCAAGTGGCTATTTCCATTTCCATAACCATTACTGTTGAGAAAATAATAAATAGACATCACTAAGAAACAATTTGCTTACAGTGGCCACTTTTGGCCTATGAAAATAAAATTAATATTATTTTTATACATGATGCCATTTGAGTACAGTATTCTAAAAAGTAAACAGTCTGGTAATGATACTTTTATTTATATAAAATGATGCTAAGAAATTAGAGGCAATCATTTTGTGGCAAGAAAGATAATCATATTGAGAAGTTCTGAGAGCATCCACCATATCATCCTTTACGAAAGAATACCTTATGGATGAGAGTATATTTTATCTGTAAATAAGATGAATGACATGCAAAAGAAAAGGTGACAAATCTCAGTTATATAAATTTTGTATACAATGTACATTACTTTTATCCAATCTTATTTTTAATACAGGGGCTCCTTGTGTAACATCAGAGTTCCATTCCTGACAGCTGATATAAGTCGGATTTCGATGTAAATCGGAAAAGACCTAAATATGAACCTTAGGTCCCCAAACCAATGTTGAAAATAAATAATTTAAAGCATAGGAAAATAATATAAGTTCTTAATATATGATAAAAAAATAAGCTTAATAGTATTGCTTTCCTTTAAAATATACAGTATCAATAGTAAAATTACACTAAAGTACAGTACATTATTGCTTGTCATTACTTGTGTGGCCGGCTTGCACACTGGGAGAGACTGGCCTTTTGAGAGGTGGAAGCTGGAAAGGCAGGTGCTGAGGAGACTGAGGCAGGTGTCTCTACTTTCCTGAAGAATTTATCAAGGCGAGTCTGGAAGGATGCCCTCTTCTTCTCCTCATATATTCCTTGTAACATCACAATTGATCACTGATCCCTCTCTTGACCTTATTGTACCTGGCAACGTTGGGGTCCCAAGCCTTGAGCTTTGCTGATAATTACTCTGCCAGGGCAAATGTTTCTTCCAGTTCCTTAATTGTGAATCTCTTGGCTCTGGGCTTGGTAGTTCTTCCTCCTCTTCAATCATTTACTTTTCCTTTTGAATGAGATCCACAGTAGATTACTTCTTGCCATGAAATTCTAGGAGCTCATTTACATCATCAGCCTCCACCTCCAACTCGAGCTCCTTAATCATGACAACAACATTCTTGGTTACAACATCAACTGTCTCCTCAAAGCCTTGGAAGTCATTCAAAAAATATGAGCATTTTTCTTTCCATATCCCATTCAAGTTGGTTTGAAGCACTTCCTTCCAAGCATCAGCAATATTCTTCAAAGCATGAAAATATTATAGAAATTCCAGAAGTCCATGGGAGTCAAGTTCTTGTCCTTCTCAGTTGCCCCGAGAGCCCTAGCGACCGTTCTTCGGAGGTAGTGGGGCTTGAAAGAGGCCATGGCCCCCTGATCCATTGGCTGTAACAGGGAAGTGGTATTAGGTGATAGGTAAACCACCTTTGCATTAGGATGAAAGTCATCCAAATGGGCAGGGTGATCAGGGGCATAGTCCAGGATTAGCAACACCTAAAAGGGCAAACCCTTAGAAGCACAGTACCTCTCCGCTTCAGGGATAAAATGATTGCTGAACCAGTACTCAAATAGTTGAAGAGTAATTCAAGCCTTCTTGCTTAAATTTCAGATGACTGTCAGTTGATGGTTCCAAACACCCTTGAGTGCTTATAGGTTTTCTGCCAAATACACCAACAAGGGCTTCAGTTTACAGTCTCCAGCACATAAGCCCCAAAAAGCAGAGTCAGTCTCTCCTTGCTGACTTTATGACCTGGTGCTGTCTTCTCCTCCTTGATGATGTACGTACGACTAGGCATACACCTCAAGAATAGGCCAGTCTCATCCAAGTTAAATACCCATTTGTCACGATAACCCCCCTCCCTTATTTTTAGCCAAATAAATAGGAAACATTTTTACTGCTTCTTCATCACCACTAACAGCTTCGCCTTGCACCATTATGTTATGCAAATTAGCACGAGCCTTAAAACAATTAAACTAACCCCAACTAGCAACAAACTCCTCACCTGCACTGCCTTTCCCTGCTCCGAACAATATTTTAGCCTTTTCCTGTATTAGCATAAGGCTTCCTGGGATACGCTGTCGATTTTGGTCTTCAAGCCAATGCACTAGCAATCTCTCCATCTCAGTCATAATGTGACTATGCCTCCTGGTGATCACAGTAGACATCATAGGAGTTGAACCTTTCACGTGATCGCGGATGCGATCTTTGTCTTTGATGTTCTTGGCCATGGTCGTAAAGGCTATTTCGATATTGTGGTCAAAGTTCGTAGAATATTCTCCCTTTTCAACACAGTTTACATTAATTTTAATTTCCACATTGATGGCTTTTCTTTTCTTGGTGGCATTGCCATCAGAGCTATCACTAACACACTTGGGAAGCATAGTAATGTCAGTAATGAGCGAACACAACGAGAGAGCAGATAAAACACGAGGCACAATGTGGCGAGAGGGAGTAAACTGACCGGTGGTTATTCTTCCTCTTCTTATGTCGCGTGATGCTGTATTCTAACACGACGACAAATTATTTTGAATAATATCATATTAACGGCTATATGCATTTTTTCTCCCTATTCAATATAATTCTTCAACATAACCTAATATATCAACACATAAATAAATAAAGCCATTAATTTGCTAAATACGAATACAGCTGTGTGTTCATGTGCTTTTCGAAAAAAATCTTATTTACAGCTAGGTGTTTGTTTTAGCTTAGAATTCAATATAATCCTTCAATATATTAACAAATAACTAAATAAAACCATTAACTTGATAAATAGGAATACAGCTGTGCTGTCCGCCACGCTCACAATCTGTTCAACACGTGCGGCTTGAATTTACCACACCAGCCAAGTAGGTCAAAAAATTAATTTATTAATTATTTTTTGGCCTCTGATGTAACGGCAAAACAACGTAACTCAGAATAATGTTATGCGAGGACTCCCTGTACTCAGAACTTCAGTCAATAATAATTCTCTAATACTATGCACACAAATTCTATTTCCTACATAACAGAAAACCATAGTAACAAATTTTCTATACATAATTTGCCCAACACATGATGCCACTGCAAGCTAAAGCCATCATAGTGACATACAAATCTTCTTCTGAAGAAGCAGTAAAGCTTCATAAATTCTGTTCATTCTTTACTATTGTACTAGCTGTTGTGCATCAAGAAAAGAAAATCAGATGGAGTTGTGGTATGCTCTCTTTACTTTTTCTTTAGTCTCTTCATAACACACCTCAGACGCAAGTGAAAAATCTCTTTTTTTTCAAACTCAAGGGTAATTAAAATAAATTTTTTCAAATGTGATAATGTTAAGACAACTGCCCCCAAGAAAATTACTTCAAGACAACTGCCCCCTGAACATATTATTTTTTAGCTTTTCTGTTTATTTATTTAATCTTTCAAGTGTAGTATCTCAATGGATTATTGTGCACTTTACATAAAATATGGAGGTATAAAAGGATAAATATAAAACTGAGATATACTTTAATAGCAATATAAAATACAAAATATCACTGTAAAGCAATGTTTAAAAAGTAAGTCTTTCAGCTACTCTTGAATGTGGGTAATTCTGTGATGTGCCTCATGTGGGAGGGAAGACAATGCCACAATCTGAGGGCTGCAGCTTCAAGAGAATGGGCTACATAGAAACAGAAATAAAGTCTATGCTGAGGAATGATATAGAGGTTATCATTCACTGAGCACAAGTTATGCTCAGGGCGATATGGTGATGAGAGTATATTGTTATACGCCAGTGCCTAACCAAAAATAAAAAAAATAGTGTAGGATATTCAGTCTCAGGAGTGGAAAGGCTGAATTTTATATTACGAGCAATTACAATTCCGTATTTATATTCATATTAGTTAATAGTTTTAATCCAATCCCAGCTACACATTCAAATATTTTTGCTAATTTTGGGAAACTATTAGGTGTTGTAGTGATGACAGTTGTTTTACCTCTAAATATCTCTGACCTGCTAAGAAATTTCTGAACTACCTATGACTTATAAATAGATATCCCAATAGCAATTAACAAGTGCTGAACCAGCTAAAGAGTGTCAGCAGACATTTTATTGTGACTGTAAAGTAGTGAGAGAAATAACAATATAGATAACAGTTTATTTTTACAAACAAAAAATAATTTAGCTTCTTTGAGAGTTTATACTTTTAAGTCCTAGCTGGCATAATCTTTAAAACTAGATGTAATTGGAATATTTAAAGTATAAGTAACAAAGAAAAACAACAGCGTTAGCCAACATTGAGGGAAAAAATATTACCATTATAATTATGTAGCATAAAACTATATTTTGGGGGCAAGCATCACAAGGGCAATTCATATGGTGCAATTGTCCTGGGGAATTTGCCAGGGGTCAATTGTCCAGGTGAAACTTCCCTGGGGCAGTTGTACAACAACCTCAAGGGAAAGTAACATATATTATTTGAAATGTGAAACCATTAATAATGAAGCTACCATAATCATAAGAAAAAGAAATTTGGGAGAAGGATTTATCAAAATCTATCCAGATTTTTAATAGCAAGAACTAAAATTTATGGAAAAAGATATTGCCAAGCATCTCCCTCTACTACTTTCACCTCTCAAGACACGTGCTTGACACGTAGGATGCTTCAATCTTATATGTATATGTGAATATGAACCATGTAGATTGCATCTTATTTCTTTTATTAATGGGATCTAAATGTATGTCAAAAGTACAATCTTGAATGAACAAGATGAGAAAGATTTCATATTGTACTTACGCTGAATGATGGAAGTTGACTACATTTGGAGTGTTTGGCTGATATAAATGTTCAGGCACAGGTGCTGAAATTCAAGATATAGTTACCAATGTTTTCATACTCTGTACTAGCACAGTCATGTTTATCATACCTCTCATATAGTATATCTAAGGATGTCCATCATATCAACAGAATTACAGAATAAAGACAAAATGAACTGATATGAAGTGTTATATATTCTACTTTGACGAAATTAGGCAACATGAAGCTTTAATGGAAATGTTCATTAAAACTATGGTAGTTTATTGATGCCAAAAGTAGTTTACTTGCTTTGGCATAGATTTCGCTATATTCAGTTTTTACTAATGGTGTTATGTATAAGCATTACTTTTTTGCTCCATTTCTTATTTCGGTTATGGCCACCTTGCTGTCTCTGGTGAGAGAAGGTAAAATGCATAAAAAAACAATTTCAGGGTAAAATTGTTACTAAGCTGCAGGGGTTTGACAATCACCTAAATATTACAGTGTTGGTCAACAGAATAGTTAGAAAAAAATTCATACACAATGGTACAATGCTTATCCTTGTACCTGCTGTAGAAGTGTGTAAGGTGGGCTTACATTAGACTGAAACACTGATGGGTTTTAATCAGACACATCACTAGCTTACCACTAGCTTGGAAAACATTGGTGACAGTTGATTACATATAAACATTCATAAAAGAAGAGAAAGAACTTGATTAAGAGAGCAGGCCATTTGATCAATCAGGCCCTTGATATGGCTATATCTGTGAGAGTATCAGGCTTATGAGAATCCACAGATTCAAAAAGGCAGGGGGACACATAAACATGATATAGTTAGAGTTTCAGATGATGTTTGAAAGCTAGGAGTATTTTGTGATTCAAACAATATTACTATCATTCAGAGAGTTGATAATCAAATAGGTGATGGAAAGTCTAGCTTAGTTAGAGAAACCAATGATAGGATGAACACATTTTAAAATCTTGCTAAGACCACAGGATAGTCTTCACTCTTCAATGACCTGATAGAACAGAGGAATTGTATGAAACAATTTATAACTGGTTACAGGAACCTAATATGTTAAAAGAGGCAAGAAAAGGGGAATAAAAGAAACATATTTACTTCATAGTTCATACAAACAAAGAGATGATAAAGAATAGGATAGATAAACAAGAAATGTAGCCTCATTAGGGATACAATACACAATTCGTGATGGGGTAGCTGGCAAAAGAGAAGAACTAAAAGCAGGGATACATGAACCCAAAAGAGCAGATATAACAACAGTTATAGAGAAAAGCTAAATATGAATATTTTTCAAGGCTTACTGGATTTCCTGAAGATTACAAACAATGAGAAAGGACAGCTCTATGATGACTAGAAAAGGGATAGCTTTGCAAGGAACTGAAAATCTGAAAGTTAAAGATATTAATACTACTACAGGAAGCATATTCAAGGAGCTTATTGTGACTTAAATAAAGTTAGGTTCAGTACACATTATAAAAACTGAAGTATATAAACCATCACAGAGCCAAGAAAAACTTCAGGGGTATGAAGTTAGCAATTTGCAGTCTAAAAACAAAAAATTCAACTGTAAATGTTGCATATGAAAGAAGAGTGTGCGTGCAGGGTATAAATTAAGGGGGTTTATAATAGAAAAAATAGACTGGCATGGTTTTGATCTAAATAATAAGGACAAATCTTTTAAAACAAGAGTTCTAGATTGTGTACAAGGATTTGTTTTGCACCAACATGTGCAGAAACAAATAAAAGATAGAGGAGAATATAACCTATCACAACTAAATCAAATATTGACAAAACTATTTGCAGATCAGGAAAATTTAGCAAAAACCACCAACTGGAAGAAGTAAAAAACTTTGTGTTGTTGATAAAGTGCATCATCGAAGATAAATTTGCCTGTGGGTAGGGGGACCAAAACAGATAAGGATGACGCATCCAAAACGTGGCTATAAGATTTTCAAAATTTCTTTAAAATTATTGCCTGAAGGAGCATTTACAACAACAAATTGGGAAAAATATACAGAATTTTTGTCAAGAATATGAGAAAATAGTTAGGTGCTGTACACTAGCTTCCAGAATAGGAATTATTAATACCAAAGAGAAATGGTTCCATAATAAATGTAAGAATGTAAAGTTGACGAAAGACAGATACTAGAATTATAAAATAGCAGGAAACGAGTGCATGTAAATTATAAGGAAAGTAAATGTGGTATTTGAGAGATATATTGGGAAGGAAGCCAGAGACTCCCAAGCTCTTACATAGTTTTGTCAGAGGGAAATTAAAGCAAAAAGTACAAGTTGTAAAGTTAGAAAGAATAAACATGTGTCAACTTTAAGAGTGAGGCTCCACAGGGATCGTATAAAGGTTTACATACATTTCTTGTATACATAAATGATCTGTCAGGCTCTATAAATGAGATTTTAAATGTGTTTGCAGACAATGTAAAAATTAAGAAGAGCATAGAATATAAAAATAGTATTAAAAACTTCTGGATGACCTAAAAGTCTGTATGAATGGTAAACTAAGTAGTTAAGAAGATTATTTTTTTCTAAAGAAGTAATGTGAATGGGTAAGAGTGCAAGAAAACTTTTTCTTTTACGTGCCGTCTTCACAGGAATTCCTCTGGCACAAACAAGTGTCCTCTACTCTACTCTGCCTATGTAACAGAGGTGATCGTCGAGTTGAGGCCAAAGTCTTGGCATCCGTCTGTGGTGCCGGGAATGGAAATAGTGCTCACCACCTCCGGGATTCGAGGCAGCATTCCATAAATTTAAATGTTTAAATTTGTTCTAGTTTTCCAATATATATATATATATATATATATATATATATATATATATATATATATATATATATATATATATATATATATATATATATATATATATATATATATATATATATATATATATATATATATATATATATATATATATATATATATATATATATTGTGTTATTCATTTCCAAAATTAAAAGAAAGATGAATTCTGAGTTTCATTTAATCGAGTAGTGGTGAGAAGGTGTGCATATAAAGATTAGCCTTGGATGTTTGTGAGCTCTTAACCGAGTTCAGTACCTTGAGTCCCCCCAGTAAAACAGAAACTTAACAACAACCTCCCCACAGTGGTCCAATTGTATGATGAAACCATGTTACAATTAATTTATCAAAACTAATCTCGATCGTGAATTCGAGACTACATGTATGTTTTCTTCACTATGAAACTATTTCAACAGGAGAGGAAATTATATTATGAAGTAAATGCTTAAAAACACGAACAATAATATAGAAACAATTGACTGATGTCGGTGACGGGTTCAATGATAAATTAATAAGTCAAAATGTAGCTTAGTTATTTTATACCATATACAGTTCTAAAAATGAATAATGATATAAAAAAACACAAGAAAAATATAAAATTAAATCCAATTCTTGCTGTAAACCTTAAAATAGCATGTTATAACGGTAGAAACAAGTATATATTTGTTGTAATTCAGGGATATGATACGTAAGTATTGGTGTGCTAATGTAAAATCTATTTACTTAGAGGTTTATAAATATTATATAAGATAGTAGAACTTACGCTTATTCATGGCACACATCAACTGGCACTCGTCATAGCTCTCAAAATTATTTCGATTGCCACGGCAGCCTCCATAGGAGAACTCCTTGCAAGACTGTGATATTGTATCAAAGTACCATCGACGGAAACGCCCTCGGCAAGGACCCATTTCTCTTTCTTGCATACAAACCTCTGTAAGGAGATAAATAAATTAAGTAATATACGGTAACGAAAACATGGGATTTGTTAATAACTGAATAACATTTGGCATTTTCTAAATTAAAGGATATGCCTAAAGTCTCTCCATATTTAATGCTACATCACTTACTTTTTTGTGTACAAATTTAACTATTATGCCTTTTTCTAGGAAATAACTATATCTGGTATTTATATTGAATATTAAAGTCTCTTTTTTTAAAATGTTAGAGCAACAGGGCCTATGACCAAACTATTTCCCTGCATATGTCATCACAATTATTTCCAAAAGTGGCCTTGGAATCTTCATATGTCCATAATAGTTACCAACAGAGCTGGATTCACGGAAATGAAGTTGGTATATTTAGCTTGCATTCACATCAAACATAATCGAAAGAAAAACTGTTTTTTTTTTTTAATTCTTCCTTCTGGTGCCTAATAAGTGATTACTGAATAATAACTTAAAATGGATGAAACCTATTAATAACCGTAGGATTAGCTCAGTAATACCCGAACATTCACACACTTGTTTAAGACTGGTGGAATGCACTCTGTTACCTTATACCAAATGAGATTTACTGCATGTTATACCAATTCAGTGCCTGACAACTATCCAGATATGAGAAACAAGTATGAAGGCATTTATGTCTTACCATGTTGCAAATACAGGAACAGGTATTCTAAATCCTAAGATTAATCACAATACTGTATTATAGTCATTCTCTTTAGGTAACATTGCTATTCTCTCAAATATCCTCAGTTTATGGATCAATTACTTAATGACTTTCAGGAAATTATTACTTTTAAACGAATAGTAACATATCAATTACTGATATTCACTATTAGTAATAACATAAATTAAGAAGGCACGGATTTTTAAACAAACAGCCGCCTTTTTCTTCATCTCTATATTCTTCGTAAAAAAAATACAATCTTATAAACAAAATAAAGCATTCTAACATTTGACAAAAACAGTCTTTCTTTACATCAATAAATTATAAATATTATTTTCATAAGCTTCTTAATTAACTACTAAAGTATAAATAATTACCTAATAAATTATTACTATGAATAAAGTGCAGAAAATCATATGTGAAATAATTTAGGAACATTTGAAGGCCTTGCAAACTAAAGAAAACGGATGCCAGCTGATGTTTAAATAAAGCGTAAACTAAACTAAATAACTTTGCATGATTATAAATATTATATTTGACATACTCCCCACCATAAGGGACGAAGCGTACCTTATCTTCACAAGTTTCATACATTTCAAAGAACAGTATGTTACAAACATATTCCAATATAAGTTTACTACTAAATAACCAAAGATAAAAAAAGGAGGGGGAGATTCTGATCATATATTTAATAGACCAACTGAAAGGAGGATCTCAGAGAGAGACAGCTGGAGGAGCAAGTGATGGACCGGAACCAGTGGAGACGACTAGTGAAGAGATGCGACCCCATATGAAAATGGGAACGCAAATAGAGGAAGAAGAAGAAGAAGTAACATATTTTCCGTTTCAAGCCAACTCATTTGGTGTAACCAATACCAGAAACTTTCATTACTGTTCTAAAACACACATTAGTATAGACACATATTCTGCTTCAGAGGAGGAAGAAATAAAACAGGTAAGAAATAAAAGTACAATTGCAATATTTAAATAAAAGATGCACAATTCTGTGTGCCATACATTCATAGACAAAATTCAAAATTTAAAAATTGAATTAATAAAAAAAGAAAAAGAAAGGCCATACAGCTGAAACAGAAGAAAAGGCCACATATATCACGATGTAAATAAACTATGTGTACTTTTCATTAAACAAATGCAGCTAAAAGAAAATGAAGAGTTCAAGGAATATGAAAATAAAAAAAAAAAGGGATTAGAGTTGATTGGTATATATAACGTAAACAAACTTACTAAAAAAAATGATTTTTACATATAAATGGCATATGTCTATGGTGACTAGATTTTTGTATATTCAATTGTTTGAGGCTATCGAGACTAAACTTACTGAATTCTATAATTTTGAACAACTGCAATTAAGGATGTCAAATTATAATGGCAACCACATTTGCAGAATTTATATGCTGTAGTTGAAGCACACTCTATTTATTGAATTTAACTGTTTAAAACACGCTGCATATACTGTAATTCAAATGTTTAAGCCACACTATGCTTACTAAATTCAAATTATTATAACAGATTCTATTTAATGAATCAAATATTTAAAGCAAGCAAGTGCATGTTCTTCTTTCACAGGCAATGTTAGCAATAATCAGCTTGCCATAGCATTAACTACGATTAATATGAGCTAATTTCAGCAATAATAAAAAAAAAATTTATAATGACATCAATCTGTAAATTTGCATCTGGATATGGTTGGTAATTAATATCAATAAACAGATGGTTATAAAAAAAAATTTCAGACAGAAAACCAAATCAAATGAATAATCATGTCTTTATATATCCATCTCATCTTATTGGCTCCCAGCATCAATAATCTATTGAAGAAAGTATTAGCAATTTAAGTCGAACCGGGAGGGTGAAAAAAGCACGTTCAAGCACAAGTAACTGTGTATTAATGAGATATGACTTGTGTAATAGAAATGTCAGTAGAAAATTACAATTACTGAGATACAGCATTTCATGATTTCCACAGGTAAAATGTTAATCTGGTAATTTTAGTAAATATGAACTGTACTTCAAACTTCCTATTGAAAAAATTTCCTCCTGTCTGCCTGGTATAAGTTGACATACTGCCCCTGATCATTTTTAATGTCGATCAATACAAGTTGTTTTTATGCAGAATGAAAAACATCCAAACAGACACACAGGATTCCAAAATCCATGTCAGAGTTTCAGCAATCCTGTCAGCTTGATCATGATTTCAAAGGCAGAGTAATGGTGTAATAAGCTCTGCTATGCAAATCATGCCATCATCTGACATAAAACCTTCATTACTTTAACCGCTTAAATCTGTAGAAAATTTTCTTGTTTATATATATATATATATATATATATATATATATATATATATATATATATATATATATATATATATATATATATATATATATAAATATATATATATATATAAATATAAATATATATATATATATATATATATATATATATATATATATATATATATATATATATATATATATATATATATATATATATATATATATATATATATATATATATATATATATATATATATATATATATATATATATATATATATATATATATATATATATATATATATATATATATATATATATATATATATATATATATATATATATATATATATATATATATATATATATATATATATTGGTGCTTTAAACGTGTAGTGTATGTATTTGAGATGGATATTAATCAGGATTATGCAGAATAATTTACTGATTCTGATGGTAAACAATTCATGTCATAGTAAGCATGTATGTATACTCACATGCCAAATCTGCAATAAAAGGGGGTGGTTGAGTCAAAGTGTACACCCATTATCATCTTGCCAACAAATTTTTGTTTTATTCAATGCTAACAAATTCATGTTTATATTACAAATATATTACCAATAGTATAATCTTCCTTGTACTTTCACTCATTTCACTTTGCACTTCCAAAGACCTTATCACCAGGCTTCTGGTTGAGGCTTTCCTTTGTGAGAGAAAAATACGAAGGAAGGATTTCCATTCCCCACGGTCCACGCCACTAGTCTAATTTTACATCATTCTGGGCAAAACAGGTGATATTCTTGCCCAATGGCCCAGTAAAAAGGAGGAAAAAATTAATAGAGAATGAGCTATGAGAGGCAGAGGTTGTTCAACTCATCATTTTTACAAAACACACGGATACTGTGTTTTTCAGTAATCTACTCTGATGGGTAAAAACGCATTTGTCGGTATTCTCTCCTCTCTGTTCAATTTTTAAAGCTCTTCTGATGCTTAAAAAGTTTCGTCCAGCCCAAGATATAGTAAATCCCCAAAACACGCACACAAGTTATTCACTTACTTGAAGTAAATGGTAGAAGTAAATACCGTAAACAATAACATCACTATCTATATTAGAATATGTAAATTAATTGTGTGGCATTCTGACTTTTGCATTTATTTGGTTATTTTTGGTAAATAGCATTATGAATTGTCTTCCATTATATACAGTCATTTTTAGCACCAATGGTAATACTTTTTGAGCCCTCTTCAAATAATAATTTGCTTACATTGTGTTAAACTGACTAAAGCAAATCTACGTGACTAATTTTGATACACGAAGTAACAAAAGTAGTTAAATGTATGAAAAATGGTGCTACAGAGACAGCGATTTCCCACCAGAATTTAGGTTAAAAGGCGATAGCATGAGACTGTGGCTAGGTACTCTCTAGTTGTCTCACTGTCAACACACTGTCCACCGAGTTGACACCCTTGCCTATATTTTAGGTTGACTATTCTTGCATATTCTGGGAACAGGATATATATTGGTGGCAACAAGTATAATCCATGTGAATAAAAAAGATAATCAACTGTTTTTAGTAAATTTAACTGGAAGGACAGCATCTTGTGACAAGCATCAGAGAGAACTTTCTTTTTCTTTTTATCATTTTATAGCATTTCATAGCATTTATGGTATAACCTAGGTGGCAGTGACTTAATTCAAAATGTAATAAGACAAGAAGTTTAATTTGAGAACCCCACCTGCTAAATATATCAGTTACAAAAAGACTTCAAAGGTTAGAGAAAAAAGTGGTGTGGGTATCCACAACCTCTGGTGAAATCAGATGTGGTTCCAGAAATACCAGGAATTCTGGCAGCCGTTCTAGTGCTGGTAGTGATGAAAATTCCGTACCATTAGAGTCTTTGTATTCCCCAGAAAGGCTCCCAGAAGGGCCTATGGCTCCTCGATAGATTCCACATCTACAGAAGAGTTGAGAGCAATGTCAGAGGAAAGTGAGGGCACATTGCCCGCAGCAGTAATAGTTCCTGTAGCAGAGATGACTTCAGCAACAGTTAGGGCTAGTTATAGAGCCCTTCTCTACCTAGCACATAAATCCTCAAAATTGTGTTTGACAGACTGGGTGGAAAGCATGAAATGGATGTGTTCTATAAGGCATGTAATTTTGTGTATGACCTAGAAGCCTGGATGGCTCATGAAAATTGGTTGGATAAGTGAAAAACTGAAATGGTTTATACAAAAATGGTTAGAGATGCTGCTCAAATTCTGAAAACAAGTGCACTCTGGACATCGGTAGTGCTTGGAAGTCCTTTAAGGCAGGATTTTTTTAAAGTGTAACCCTCTTAGATGATCCTAAATAATGTGCCTAATTTCCTGAAAGACATTCCCTGAGAGAAAATAAGTAGTTCCATATCATGTGGGGGGAAGTATTTCCCAGCTGCCAATGTTATTTGTGCCATATTTTCCTCACAAGTCTAAAATATCACAGAAATGAATTGTGCTATATATAATTAAAAGAAATATACCCCTAATGCACGTTTATACATATATTGCACATTACCTAAAGAGCAGAATTCCGTCTAACCCCTTAAGACATTAAAATAGTAAATCGTGCATTGTGCTCTTCTGAACCCCCCTTTCTGATTAGGTGCCTTGGTATCACTTGGCATCATTTTACTCACCATAGAATCCAGAAGTTCCGAGTATTAAATGATCAAATTTAACTGGTGCAACGTAGTAAAATGAATGATTATTTTATTTCCTTAGGGGCTCAGGTGAACCCCAAAGCAAGAACAAGGTTCAGCATGTCAGGTACCACAAGTATGTGAACCTCAGTCTCAATTGTAGAACAAAAACCTATAGAAGGCCTCCAGCCAGAGTGAATCACTTCCAAAAGCAGTCAAACCTACCAGGAGATGAATAGGACCAGAGAAGGTGACTAACTTATTGTTTGGATCATTGTTTAGTAATAGGTTTGCTTTACAGGTAAAAATTTGCTTAGATAAGGAAAGATTTAAATGTTTTTTAGCCACAGGTGAAAGTATTTTATTAACAGAGATGTGTCAGGTTAAAGGTAACATCACAGTAATACCATATTGTATTAAAAGCTATTAGCAATGGCGGTATTAGTAACGTAAGTGTAAACAAAAGTGTCACCCAGAATTTTTTGTTAGGTTATGTTGAATGCCAATGTAATTTTTTTTTGGTTGTAAAAGCACTTAATTTAGATCTATAACAGTGATAATTGATTCTGAAGATATGGTAAATTTAAGAATCAATGATCTTTACTAAGTTACCCTTAAAGATTCAAAAATTCAGGTACCTAACCGATGTCAATCTACCTTAAGTAATGCACCAGCAAAGCTTTCTGTACAGCAAGAAGTAATTGCTATTACTATTGACGAACTTGCTACTGAAAGTAACATTTCACAGGTGGTTTCCATAAGAGTAGAGAAATACGTGATGAATAGGCACATATTAATATATGTTGAATCTGTGAATAATTTTTGAATTTGATAGAGACCGACATGATTCTTTATTGCCGAGATGACTTTAATATACGTATTTTCAATTTATCAGGTTCATAATCAGTTATTCGTGGAGGTATCTTCTCAGGTTACATATACAATACTAATGACATAGTTAAAATTCTTCCCTTAAGCACAATTCATCCAGAATGAAGAGTCATAAAGGCTCAATGTATTTGAAGTCAATTGCTAATACTTGAAGCAGTGACAATTTTTGTTTCAAATTGATATACTGGTGGTATATTACGCTGATATATTTGCCACCAATGATGATCCTCCTGGCAAATCTTATGATATGCCTTTTTCTACTAGTATTGGGAACAACAAACTACCGCATATGCATCCCTATAGAATTCCTATTGCAATGTAATCTGAAATAGAAAATAAGAAGAAATCAGGAGTAATAATAAAATTATATATATATATATATATATATATATATATATATATATATATATATATATATATATATATATATATATATATATATATATATATATATATATATATATATATATATATATATATATATATATATATATATATATATATATATATATATATATATATATATATTATGAGTGTGGCACCGGGACAGGCAAAAACTGCCCTCATCAATAAAGGCCCAGGAACGAGAAAATACCAAGACGAAGGAAAAAAAAAGTTAAAGACAAGGCAGAGATGAAGTAATGTTGCACAAAGGAAAACGACAGACAGAAAAAACTGTTAAAGTACAGAGGATTCAGAGATATGGAGGACTAGGCCCTGAGATGACGATAGATCAGCTCTTTTAAGGATGATATGTCATAAGAGTAAGGAAAGACAGAAGGAGGAAGAGAGTTCTAGAGTCTGGAGGTAGATGGGAAGAAGCAGTCGCTACATCGACCAATCCGCGAGCTACAAATCTCCACACAGTACCTGTGAAATGAGGCCGCTTGGCGAGTGTTATGCGGCCTCGGCATTGGGGGAGGGATGCACCTTACCAACTCATCAGAGCAGCGATGGAAGTAGTGGCGATAGAAAAGAGAAAGGGAAGATACCTTACGGTGAAGAGAGAGAGAATCCAGATTAGATGTAAGAGAAGAATCATTAATGAGTCTGACTGCCTTAGATTAAACCCTATCAAGGAGATAAGTATAAGAAGAAGCACCCCAGATGTGTGAGCAGTATTCTAAGAAGGGACGGATAAGACCTTTGTAAGTATTAAGTAACTGTAAAGAGGAAAAGTATTGACGAAAACGAAACAAAGCCCCCAATCTTTTGGATGAAGATTTAGAAATTTGGATTATGTGATTCCTCCATGATAAGTTGAGGCTATATGGATTCCTAATATATTGATAGAATTAAGAGGTAAATTTCGTTAGTTTCGAAGACAATAGGGTTATCAGTAGGAGAAGAAGATAAAGAGATAGCCAGAAACTGTGTCTTGGAGACAATGAATTTAATTAAATTTTGAGTTTCCCATTCAGATACTCTCTGCAAATCGGAGTTGAGAGTAGAAGAAATAGTTTTATGAGAATGATTACGAGTAGCAGATGAAGGTTGTGAAGAAAAGGAAGAGGAAAAGTGAAGGGTAGAATCATCAGTAAAGGCAGGAAGAAGAGAGGAAGATGGGGATTGTAGAAGATAATTGATGAAGAGAAGGAAAAGAGTAGGTGAAACAACAGAGCCCTGTGGAACTTCACTGGTAACAGAGAAAGGGCTAGATGTCGCACCATCAACTACACCAGATATAAATTGGTCAGTAAGAAAACTGGAAATCAGAGAACAGAAAGAAAGGGTAAAGCCATAGGCATGGAGTTTGGCCAACAGAGCCTCGTGCCAGACTCTGTCAAAAGCCTTAGAGATATTAGGGGCGACGACAAAGGATTCCCAATAGTTCCTCCGAGAAGATGACCATACATGAGTTAGATAGGACAGGAGATCACCAGTGGATCATGCCTTGCGGAAGCCGTACTGGTGATCGAATATAAATGAGATAGATTCAAGGCGTTTCAATAAGTGATCATTGAGCAAAGTTTCAAAAACTTTAGCAATAGAGGAAGTTAGGGCAATAGATCGGTAGTTTGAAGGAATAGAACGATCACCCTTCTTCAGAACAGGCTGAACTAGAGCACGCTTCCAAGATGAAGGATAGATATTGATTGACTGTATGAGGTGAAAAAGACAACAAAGCACGGGAGCCAGTTCATCTGCAAACTCCTTAAAGAACCTTGCAGGGATACCGTCGGGACAAGATGCCTTGTTCGTCTTTATTGAGTGAAGAACCTTATGAACTTTGCGTGAAGAAATCCCTAGCCAATCTCCTGTTGTACAAGTAAAAAAGAAGAATGTAAGTATCCATGACTGCACTGATATTCGTGAGTTTAATCAAATATAATTAGATTAATTTCCCCTCCCTGTCATTGGAGATATTTTCTGCAAATTACAAGGTACTAAATTTTTCTCTGCTTTAGATCCACAGGCTGGAAAAACGGATTAAACAACATTCTCTATAAATATAAAACGTTTGCTGCTTAATACTCTCCCTTTAGTAATTATAATAAATGCGCCTGGCCAATTCTCTCAGGTAATGCTTACAGTAACGACAGGTTCGAAAGGTATTGTTGCTTTGATTCATTTGGAGGATATAATACTTCTTGGAAAAAAATCTTGGAGAGGTTAAGACAGTATACTCCAAGAGTAAACTTATCTAAGGGCCAATTAGTTAAAACCGAGGTTGAGATCCTTGGACATAAGTTAATGAATAACTGACTTTACCACATGCAGTGATAAGATCAGGTCAACAAAAATTTTTTGAATGCCAATAAACCTTCAAGTCACAAAATTCTTTCCTAGGCACTGCGACTTCTTACAGAAAATTCATTCAAAGCTTTGCTGGAGTTTCTAGGCCCCTTAACTCCCTACGCAATGAAAATTATATTGTGTGAAAAGAGAAATATGGAAATACTTTTTGAGCATTAAAGGATTTAATTTCTTCCGACTTAGTTCTAGAGTATCCGACATTTAATCACCACTTGAATGTAACTTGCAACACTTCCAGTAGTGATATTGGCAGTTTTGTTTCGCCAACAGATATTATTGGACGTAACAGATCAATTTCCTTTGCACTATATACCTTGAGGAATGCCAAATTAAATCAATCTTTGTTAGAGGAAGAGTCCCTAGCTATCTTACTCATTTTGCAGAGGTACTGCTACGTCTTTCTCAGTCAATGCATCTGCCACAAGAGTGACCATCATCTCTAACGTTTCTATTTATGAAGAGTGACCCAAGTGAAAGACTTGAGAAGTGAGTAGATGAATTGATGGGGCATGTTATTATTGGTTTTGCTCAATTGCCTAGAAAAGTAATATCATAGCAAACCATCACAGCTTGCAATATTATAGAACGACTCACTTTGAGCCTTTTTACTCTTTGTCTGTGAGAGATCATGGTCTCAGGAAATACCAATCTAAATTACACAGTTGCTGGATTTGTTTTTTATGGGCTAATCTTCTTACAAGTGAAAGCTGAGTATAGTGCATACGCTTAAATTTTCTGAAAACATTTGCTTCTGTCAAATATATATATATATATATATATATATATATATATATATATATATATATATATATATATATATATATATATATATATATATATATATATATATATATATAATTCATTAGGAAAGTGTAATTAATATTAAGAATAGGTAGAAATATCTTACAGTGGATGAGAATTAATTAGACAGAAGACAGCAAGAGCTAAAAGCAATATATGCAATGGTAGATGGGAGGAAGGTGAGCAGTGGAGTTCCACAAGGGTAAATTTTAGGACCACTTCTGTCCATTCTTTATGTAGATGATCAGCTGGAGGTTGTAAATGTATGTGTGAATACTTTTCCAGGTAATGCAAATATTGTAAAAAAGAGTAAAATATAGAAATGACGGTAAAGAACTTGATGATAATCTATATAATCTACAGAAAGGGTCAGATAAGTTCAATACCTTATGATTTAAAGGAATAGCAAATATGAACTCATTGAATCAGAGAGATATGATTATAGGGGTTAGTGCATTGGTAGAATCATTTCCAATAATGCACATGAACGGCACAGTATGGACAGTGTATGTTCTCTAAGCAAACATAAGGGTTGCTTTAATAGATATGGAAGAAGATGGGCTTAGAAGCATTTGCATGACTTCTGTGAAACCTAATTTTAAATATGCAACACTTTTCTGAAATCAGTACTCCTAAAAAATGCTAACAAGCATGGTAAACATTAGAAGACAAGCTAAAAGGTATTATTATATACAATATTTAAGCCATAAGGAAAGGCTAATAGAGCTAGATTTATCACAAATTGAAGCCAGAAGTAAAAGGGAGAGATGGTGATGGGCTTTGAATTCATCCACGTTCTGACAAAGCTAAAAGTAAAACAAACAAACAAACAAACAAACAAACTTTATTTCCATTTCAATACAATGGGTATTCGTCAGCCAGGGCAAGCCCCAACCCCCCACTGTGGTGTCCAACCACAGCAGTTCCTGCCAGTAAACAGCTTAAACTCTCGGTCTTGGACGGGAACCGATCTTGCGACCTCGTGAATGCGAAGCCAGCACGTTACTTTGATATCGGTGGTTCTAGAACTAAAAGTATCAATTTGAAGCTTTGCAGCAATCATTTTATAGGATGTGCGCTCTTATATATATATATATATATATATATATATATATATATATATATATATATATATATATATATTTAAAAGCTGGAATTCTCTATATGCGCAAACTGTAAATGCTAAATGACATTTACAGTTTTTTTATGGATAGATAAATTCTTACTGAAGAAAAAAATTACCAAGAGAAAAGAAATATAGTGCATGATATTTATGGGCATATAATATTGTGCAATTATAGCAATATTTATATTTACATTTATATTTCCCCCAACTCATGTCTTTTCTCCAGTCTCTGGAAATGCAATTTAAAAATAAAACTACCAAAAGGTGAATAATTTAATCCTCTTGTCATTAGCTATGAGGCTCCGATTCACTTGCTCACGTATATATCCAACTCTCTTCTATTTAATCACCGTCAATTTAATTGATTTTTGTGGTAATTATGTATATACTATTTGGTAACACAACACCTTTAATAAAATCTGTAATTTGTAAGTGGATGTTAATGATACTGTCACTCTACATTTCAGGTCTAAGAAGTTGTGTGCTATCTTGGAATTCCTTACTCTGAGAGGGTGTTCTTCATCCTGCAATGAGATACCAACATCTACCCATGACAATTCAATTCATGCCCGTCAGTGTAAAGCAAACACCATAAAGAATCAATCTACATAGTAAGTAGGTTCTGCATTGCCTTCTTTTATCCTTGGTTAAAACTAAGTGAATAAAATAAATAATTATTTCATAATTACTATGTAAATAAGCTCAAACACAAAACCAATCATAACACAAGGAAGAAATGGTATGAGAAATATATAAAACTTTAAATATATATTTGAGTTGTATTCTTAAAACTAATTAAACAGCAGCTAATATGTTAGATGGCCTATTCTAAAAAGGCTTTAGGCATTAATAGGTACCTATAACTTTTGGGGGTAATTACTCCAAAAATTTTATGATAAATATATGAGAAAGATAATTAAAAATGCATTTTTATGCCATCTGAATTATTCAGAATCACCCTAATTTGAGGTAATTCCCCCAAATTAAGTAATTAAGTAATATAATGTTTGCATAGTTTTAAGAATAAACTTTGTCTTAGGACACTGAATTTCATTTTTGATATCTGTAGCTTTACATATAATATAAACAAATTAAAGTATAAGGTGAATGGACATGACTGAAGAGAGAGGAGGAGCTTTTTGTTTTCATAAAAAATATTTCAAATTTTAAGATCTTTTTAACTCATTTTGCCATCATGAAAGAAGAATCGATCATTCCAGAATATGTAAACACAAACTTCACTAGATGGCAAAGCGGTGAGAGATAATGGTTCATTTTAGAAGGAATGGGATAGCAATATGGTAATGCACCATTTGAAATAAAGAGTAAATTATTTAATCTCTAGATTGTTTGCAACAGTTACTAATTGATCAATTTGAACAGAGAATGAACACATATACATTAAACTTCACTATATGACAGAGTAGCAAGTTATATCACTTATCATTAGAAGGAATAAGATGGCATTGTGGTAATGCATACCACTTCATATATATATATATATATATATATATATATATATATATATATATATATATATATATATATATATATATATATATTCTGAAAGCATTATACATAATCGAATTGACTTTGTGAGATAATTTTTTTCTCCTTGGTCAACTATCCTTCCAGCTTTCTATCGAACATAAAATTAATTCTCAAACAACATGAGCTCCACAGACTGACTGACAGTATTGAAAAAAAAAAAGAGTGTTGTCCTCCCCTCTCAATATTTACGCCAGTCTAATCACCTTTGTACTGTCTATTTCTCTCTCTCTCTCTAACCATTTCTCCGCCTCCTATTTCTTTTTCTAACCACTGAAGTTAACTTTCCTTGGGAGTGGGTATATTCAGCAGTCTTTTCTCGACCAAGTCTACACCACACTTCAAACTGCAATTGGTCATGTATGCTCAGGTTAAGCCGCCTGAAGACGTTGCAATCGGCCACTGCAATTATCGGATGGGAGGGAGGGAGGGAGGGAGAGGGGGGTCTCTTATATTCTCATGCTTTATAAGAATCATTGCAAATCAAAGTACTGTACTCAGTATAAAGTGCTTAAGGAACTACAAAAGGAAGCCAGATATATGTCTTACGACACAAATATATGCACAAAATTATATCTTCACAAGCAATAGGGAAAACAAAGTGAGTAGTTTCTTGCATATTTAATGCTCCAAGTTGGCTAAAATACTGCCTAAGATATATTCACGCTATCCAAATATAAAAGTGAGTCACAACCAACACGATGAAAATTGAATATGGATGGCAGTGGCTATGACTAATTTTATATAATTAATGTTTTCCAACTTCACCTCATGTCATTACAACAGATGCTTGATGGCTAATATCAGATGACAGGAATGTATATATATATATATATATATATATATATATATATATATATATATATATATATATATATATATATATATATATATACAAACCAAGACCATTACGGCTCAGTTTATATCAGTTTAAGACTTAGACATATAATGAGAATTATACGAAATGTTTAAAGCATTGCTTTTTATTAGCAAATTTTCACATGATTTACTTAAAGTGTCACCTGCAGTAACTCCAAGTATCAAACATCTGCCTAGAGGCTTTTTTATTTTCTTAGAAAAATATAATTACAAGGACATGTGTTCTCGCTAGACATACAATTTCCATTTAAAAGTCTATTAAGCCTTATTTCAAAACGGGCAAGAATATTTATGATGGTATTTACATTTTGGCTTCAATAACCATCCATGGATATGCTCTAAAGGCTATTATTAATAGTAACAGTCATGAGAAAAACGCTTAGTCATAAGCACCATACATATCTGAAAATATATTTTGAAATGTTGAGAATACCAAGATACAAAACATAACTTATACTAACAACTTACCTTCACGTTCTGAAGGATCAATTGTGCAATTTTTTCGAACACCATGACAAGTGTTTTTATCCATTGTTCTTATATTACAATCTGCAATGCTAACTACTGGAATAAGAAAATACCGGGTCCTTGTTGTTACTCCTTCACCGCATGTCACTGAACATGGGGACCATTCTGTCCACTGTGTTACCGCACATTCTGCACTGATCTGTAGTAAACATAAAAATGGTATGAATAATGAAAAATTCTGAAAGACTAAAGTAAGTACATTGACTCCTCATGCTTTCATAATCACATATAAATATTCCAATTGCTTACCACTACAATGGCTTATCATAGATTTTTTTTTTCACCATATTTGCTACATAAGTATGTTTTTGTCAAGACCTGTAAGATTGTTTTTTTTTCAGTAGCATCAAACCAAACATAAAATATTCGGACTGGGATACAGGTCCACAAAATGTCTATGTAAAGTGACAAATATCAGATCTACTCCTATATCAGATCAGTATTGGGTAATTTAGTGCTGGATGTAGAAACTTAGTCTGAAATGCAGATTTCCTAGAGTCGGTAGCATGATATGTCTAGGATCTACTTTTATCTAAGATTGGTTTTTCACGTAACTTGGTATTGGGTGCAAAATATTTGGCTCTGGGTAAAATGTAGAAAATTAACTGATGATATAAAAAAACCAACATCAATGAGTGTTGCTGTTTCCCTTCTATATACAGATCCTTCCGAGTTTATTCATCAGAATTCTCTAAAAAGGTCACGAAGAGCATGCAAGACATTCGCCTTTGGTTGACATCTAAATATGTGGTTCCATACGCGTACCAATATTTCCCTGGAACAATGCCTAGGTTGAGGGAGCTAAAGAAAGCATCTAGGTGCCAAATAGTGCCCGTTGAAAGACTATGTATGCAAATTGCCGAGAAAATGACTGCGAAAACTATAAAAATGCACAAACTCTGCAGGTTATTAAAAAAACCTCATTGACAGCTTCAATATTCCACTTCCCTGTTCGCATATTTCTAGATAACAAGATAAGACTGCTAAGCTTCAAAAAATATCTAGTAGGCACATGGAGCCCTCTGAAATGAGCATAGACATGTTAACGAAATGACAAGGCAAACATAAATGTAAAAAGAGTTCAAGGTCTTAGGAAAATGTCATGGTAACAATCCTTCTCTTCTCTGTCACTCTTATTTCTGTCTCTTCATGCATCATGAATGCCCTACAACAGTTACTGAAATAAACAAACAAGCAAGGAACTATCCCACATCATTCAAAGGTTCTATTGGCAGGCGTGGAAATGACTCAGATTTAAAATACACTCGAACTGGTAGAACAACCTTGGTTGCACATGAAATTGGTTTCCGATATTCTGCAAATGCAGTCAACTAACAGGAAGGCAGGAAGACAAATCTCAAAATTTCAACATTTGAAGGGTTCCTAATATATATATATATATATATATATATATATATATATATATATATATATATATATATATATATATATATATATATATATATATATATATATATATATATATATATATATATATATATATATATATATATATATATATATATATATATATATATATATATATATATATATATATATATATATATATATATATATACACACACACACACACATATATATATATATATATATATATATATATATATATATATATATATATATATATATATATATATATATATATATATATATATATATATATATATATATATATATATATATATATATAAAGATCACATAAAATATTTCGGTCATTTAGAAATGCATAAAAATGTTAAATGAAGATTCTCCCAATGTTTATTTTATTCATTTCTAATGCCTAGACATGCCAAGGATATGGAATAAATGTAACTTATAAGTAAACATGTAATTGAACTCATAAGTAAGAGGGTAATACATACAGTTAAATTAAATGTAACTTTCATAGAAAATAATAATGAGGTAATAAAATGTTAACAATAATGTTAATAAAATAGTTTAATAACACTAGTTACAGTATCGTTATTATCGGCATCATTACCATATTCATTTTCCTTTCACTCAGAATAATTAGTTCTTAACTTAGAGAACAGAGAAGTCGATATCAGTTTACATATAGAGAAATTAGCGTTAAGGGAAATTGCATTAAATCATTAAGTTTACTTTATGTGTGAGCAGCAACTATATAGTTTGCCTTTGAAAGCAGTGAAGGAGGATGCATTTTTAAGATACTCTGGAATATTGTTCCAGAGTGTTGACCCTTTAATAGTGATCATCTTTGAACCTGCTTCTGTGTTTGTTCTCTGAATAAAGAGCTCAATGCGCTGTCTTGTGTTGGTTCCCCTTATTTCCCTAACCGTTTTTTAAATCAAATAGCCAGCTAGGATAATGATGGTCCAGAATTTTGTATACAAAAACATAAATAGCATAAGCGACCTTGTTTTCTGCCCGCAGCCATCCAAGTTTATTGAGAGCTGGTGTGATGTGGTCATATATTCTTATTCCTCCTAGGGCAACTCGAGCTGCAAAATTAATAAGCTTCTGTATTCTGTTTATCTGAGTCTTAGTGGTAGCTCCCCAGTTGTGCAGTAATTAATGTGACTTAGAGCTAGAGATTCAACAACAGTTATTCGAGTGGTAGTCTCAAAATTGTCTTATACGTGATAAGTGCATCAATGTTCCTGTAACCTTTTTGCATACTTTATCTATGTGGGAATCAAACAACATGTAGTTATCAAAGTAAATTCCTAGGTTTTTGACTGTTTTGCTAGGTGTAATAATATTGTCGCAAAATTAATTGTTGTGTTTTCTGGAATTTGTGCTATATGGAACCTTGAACCAATATTCAACCTATTTTCAAGAAATTGGGCTGTTAATTAACAGCCCAATTTCTTGAAAATAGGTTTTCATTTTTTAAAGAGTGTTTTCTGCTCTTAAGGTTAGCTCTGGGAGATTATTATTATCACCACTAAGGAATAGTTGAGCATCATCTGCATATTGTACGACTAGACAGTCGGAAATGAAAAAAGATAGATGATTTACGTAAATGGAGAAGAGGATAGGACCAAGTACTGATCCCTGTGGAACACCAAATGATAATTTTTTGGCATAGAGATAATGTTGTTAAGACGTATAGACTGTTTGCGATTAGATAGATACTCTCTAAACCAGCTCTAATCAGTAGTTTGGTTAGTACATTTACGTATAAGAATTTCATGATTTACACTGTCGAAGGCTTTTGATAAGTCTAATAATACAAGCAGAGATATTTTTTTCATACCTATATTATTATAGATACTATTCGTAACTTTGAGCAGTGCAATTACCGTCGAGAGTTTCGGTCTGAAACGATGTTGGTCTATTTGACTCTAAATATGACATAAGTTGGCATGCAACAATTTTTTCTAATATTTTAGAGAAAATGGGTAGCAGGGAAATGGGACAATAGATTGCCACATCTTTTCTGTCCCCCTTTTTATGCAGAGGTATTACATGTGATTTTTTTCCAAGAGTCAGGAAACTTTTTAGTAACAATGGAAGCGTTCATAATAGTTAGAATTTAAAATACAACCATGGGTAGAGCATCTTTGATGAACTGAAATGGTATACCATCTGGACCACAAGAGCCAGAGTTTCTTAGGCTCTTTATGGTAAGAATTAGGGTAGCACAATCGATAGGATTTATCTTGAAGTACTCTCTTGTGTTTACATTGGAAGACTTGTCCTTTAAGCAATTACTCATATTCACTGAGTTGATGTTTTCTTGTGTTTTCTCATATGTATTTTTGCCAATGTTAGCAAAATAGTTATTAAAGTTTTCCGCTTTGTCTTTCAACTCGTAAATATTTTCAGAACTTTTTGAGGTAGTCTTTTCATTTGGTATCATGCTTCTTATCACTTTCCATGTTGCTGCTGTATTATGTCTAGAGTCATTAAATTGTTTTATGTAAAAGTCCTTTTTACTTGCATTGATGAGAGGTCTGATACGTTTCTTTTCTGTTTTATAACGTTCTCGTAGAGTCATATCATATCTATTAATTTTTAGCTCTTTTTGTATTTGATTTCTGATTTGCATTGCCTCTTTGATGTCATTAGTTAGCCAGGGGGCTGAGGGGCGGGATATTTTTCTTGTTACAATGGGTGCACAACTATCTAAGCATTCACGGAAGACTTTTGTTAGAATCTCAACCTGCAAATCGACGTTATCTGTGTTTTTAGTTATATTAAGTTCATTTGTGTTGTTGATTAATGTTTCATAAAAGATATCAGCAGTAGACTCAGATAATTCCTTGCACCTGCTAACGTAAAGGGATTTATCATCACATTAAAAACATTTGGAGCCATAAATAAAACCAACTTCATTACAAGTTTAAGTGTGAGAGTAAAGCCAAATATTCTACTCACGGAAATCACAAAATAGGGGAAACAATTCAAGTAAGCCCTAATTTAGGTCAATATACGACGAGAGACTTAACTAAGAATGAATGGTAACATATGGAAAATATGTGTCCTATGAAATCAAGAATTGAAAAGGGAAGGATAATGTGTGGACCGTAAGGTGATAAATAGCCTCAAACCCATACAGCATGAATATAAGTATTGCAATACCTTGCACAGACTATGATATAAACAATAATATGAAAAAAGATGGTTCAGTTGGACGGAATATCTTTAAGAATGAGAATATGATCTATGCATCACTCTCAATCTATGATTTCACGAGGTTTATGAATGATTTTCTTTATGAGTCACAATATAGTAATCTTTGTAACACACTCAAAATAAGATTCAGACCACATATGCTAGAAGGTTTTTACCGCTAAGCGCTATTCATCGGTAATTCCAATGCTACTCTACAGACCACAAACACATGCGGCTGGACACTTGGTTCATGTATCTCAAACATTCTTTCAAGGGGGAAATGAAAGTTCTTTTTAAACATCTGTAACATTCCCAAGATGCAGAACACAAAATCATGAAGTTGGGAGTCTAGCTCAGGCACCCTGCGAATTACTTCAAAAGGATGAAAGGTGTATCCCTCCAAGAGTCAGCATATGTCAAAGTTTGTAATATGGTGAAACTAAGATGGTGCAATGCAATATTCGACAGTCTGGGGAAAGAGAGTAATCAAAGGGAAAGAAAGTACACAGAATATCATGTAGGCATGTCTACATAAAACTTTGCACAGAAGAGCTGAAAATCATATTAGTCGTGGTTAGATGGGATAAACGCCAATCCAAGAACAGGGGGATGGCAATATGATCAATGAGAAAAGGAAATAAATAAAACTGGGAAATGTTATTAAATGTTTGACTATAAGACCTGCAGGCATAAAACGGAGCAACATCGCTGATTAGAGCAGAGTTTGGGGACACTTATAAAAGACATAAATACTCTTAACAAAATAACCATCCCAACTTCAGTTCCCTAAACACCATAAGGAAATAACTCCTGAGAGCTTTCTAATGTTTGCTATAATAACAACCTGTCATCTTTTATATTCTTAGAGATAAAGTAAATATAATCATGACTTGAACGAAAAACTTACAAAGCTTTAAAATCAAATCATATGAAAGAAAACAGGCATATAAGCTACAAAGACAGATTGAAGGAAAAGACAATATCTAGAAAACCATGAGATTCCAAAAGCATTTTTTCCATCAAACAGGGTTTTGTTAATAATCTTTTATTTTTGCTATACAATTCCAGCCCATATTTGAATGTTATGATCCACTACCCATGACAAGTGCCTCAAAAAGCCTTTACCCTAAGTCACACACATTTACCATTAATATATATATATATATATATATATATATATATATATATATATATATATATATATATATATATATATATATATATATATATATATATAAAGAGAGAGAGAGAGAGAGAGAGAGAGAGAGAGAGAGAGAGAGAGAGAGAGAGAGAGAGAGAGAGAGAGAGAGAGAGAGAGAGAGAGAGAGAGAGAGAGAGAGAGAGAGAGAGAGAGAGAGAGAGAGAGAGAGAGAGAGAGAGAGAGCATTAATTCTTGTGCTAATAAAGCAACATAATTAGTTTTGTGAATAACATGATATATATATAATTCATAAAATACAGGTAACGATACATGTTGTTAGAGAAGAAATGATCAGAATCTGGGAGTATAGATGAATATAAGGTATAAAAGGGATAGGAAAGCAAAGGCATAACAGTCATTTCCTCCTATACTTTTTCCTTGCCCAGAAAACAGCAGGCAGAAGGCGTGATTATGAGAAGCATAGGAAAAAGTCCTCCGACCTCCCTTGTTAGATTAGTTATGGCTAGCGTGATGATTTAAGAAAAATATGGCGTTACTTTGTACATATAATTTTTAACATAATAATGCCACCACTTTATGTACTGCATAGATTTAGGTCATGTATTTGGAAAACAGCTTGGAAGCAGTATATAAGATCATCTGGGGATAGTGATCTAAATATTATAGAATCGTCCATGATTCAGGCATAGTTGATAGTTTGATATGAGTGAATTTAAAACAATTCTTGATTCAAGTAGCGTTCTCGTAACAAACAATAGAAAAGTATTTTTTTCTAGTTTAAAACAAGCTAATCAACAGAGTAATTAAGCATACGGATACTAAATAAAAAAGATTTGTGAATATCTTAACTTTATATAGAAGTATGACAAAAAAAAAAAGAAGCGGAAAGGAAGCTTGACAATCCTTCCCTCTTTATTGTTTTTCTTGATAAAAATCAAGTGTCAGAAAATGTGAACACGTTTTTAGTTGCTTTTGGCCACCCTGGTGACTCAGTGGGACATATGGCATCATGTTTAAAAACACAAAATAGTCACATAAGAGATATCACAGCAGATACCCTTCATATGGGTGATCACTCACCTCTTCCTCCTCAGGAGGATCTTCACATTCAGGTACCTCTGCCATGCACATCTCCTTTTGAGTTGTGTCCTTTTGGCATCTTTTACGCCCCATACGGTCCAAATACCGACGATTGCGCATTCGATGGCCTTTTCCGCAAGTGACAGAACAAGGAGTCCATGATGACCATTCAGTCATGTCGCAGAGTCTTGGGTTGAAATCCTCAGGGAACTGAAATAAATATCATAATTACATACTTTCAGATGCATCCCACCCTTTTATTTTTTGCTTAATTTTGTCTATTTGTTGATTTCATCAGGAAATGGCATAATTCAAAAATAACAAGAACATTATTATGGCTCTTCTCTTGCTATAGTAGCCAATAAATTCACATATTTTTTATCTTGAAATATGAAAAAATTTATATGACTTGATATCAAAATCAATATTCACCTGGAAGAGGACACATTGATGAATAAAATGAGACTATATGTACCAAGCATATAACAAATATATAAGAAGATATTTTTAAAAGAGATATAAATTAGAAAATACAGCTATATACAGCTTACGTATTCAAGTGGATCTCTGTCAAAATGACTTCCCTCTGGGCAATAGGGTTCAGCAGCAGCACACATTTCTTTCTCTTCCATCTGCCGATGGCAGCCTGACATCTGAGCTTTCATGGGCATGATGTATATTCTTGATCTCATTCGTAGACCTTTACCACAAGTTACAGAACACTGGGTCCAGTGTGTCCAACTGCCCACCTCACATTCCGCTGAAACAACACACAAGGCATTGACTTACCACACCAAATAACCAGACTTAGAGCCTGTCCCATTATATGGTAATAAAGTAACTATTTAGGTAAGCATGTAGAGTCGGGGAAGGGACTGTAACAACGTCTGTGATCTCCTATCCCATGCTAACTTTGCAGGTGTTATGAATAGAGTTATTGAAGCTATATTTATTTATTGAACCAAATAAACTTTGAGCTAAGGGAAGGACACCAATGCCAGCATGTATGTATCTTTTTTGAAGTTTTGCATGTCATGATAAAAAGCTTAGTAGTTCACTACTAACAGTTCAGTTAGTTTATTTAGATGTAATTCATGGCTTATAATAAAGATACACACAGATATATATATATATATATATATATATATATATATATATATATATATATATATATATATGTATATATATATATATTTATTTATATATATATATATATATATATATATATATATATATATATATATATATATATATATATATATATATATATATATATATATATATATATATATATATATATATATATATATATATATATTTATATATATATATTTATTTATATATATATATATATATATATATATATATATATATATATATATATATATATATATATATATATATATATATATATATATATATATCTATATCTATATCTATATCTATATTATAAACACATAAACATATGTGAATCCATGAATCATATATTACCCCTGACTGGGACTCGAACATAAAACACATAATCAATGTGCAAAGACGCTACCAACTACACTACAGAAGGTCTAAAAAAAGAAGCAAACCTCACTGCTAATGGCTTGTTAGGAATGGACGCATTCCTTCTGAATACCTTTTCGTTCATATTACAGCATCTTCCCCTCCTCACTCGTGGTTCGTTTTCATATTTAATTCAAATTCCATGCTATATAGGCATCAATAATAATCAAATAAACACATTAGCATATGTGAAAACATGAATCATATTTTACCCCTGACCAAGACTCTAACCTAAGGCACATAATTCCATTGCCAAGGCGCTACCAGCTACACCACGAGTGTAAGATGAACAAAAAGGCATGCAGAAAGAATTCATTCATTCCTGGCATAGGAGATAGCCATAAGGTTTGATTCTTCTTTAGACCTTTACTGGTGTAGTTGGTAGCGTCTTGTCACATTAATTATGAGTCTTAGATTCGAATCCCAGTCAGGGGTAAATTATAATATATATATATATATATATATATATATATATATATATATATATATATATATATATATATATATATATATATATATATATATATATATAGAGAGAGAGAGAGAGAGAGAGAGAGAGAGAGAAGCTGAATATGAATCTAGCAAGCCTTCCACCCTTCTGGTGTGGGGATTAGCATGTTGATGCCCTCCCCTAGAATCAATACTGTTCTATTCCCATCATACTCACCATTCTTAAAAACACGTTGAGAAAGATAGATAGTAAGATTGATAGATAGATAGAAGGATATATATATATATATATATATATATATATATATATATATATATATATATATATATATATATATATATATATATATATATATATATATATATATATGAATCATTCTTTACCCCTACCGGGACTCGAACCTAGGACTTATGATTACTAAGTCAAGGCGCTACCACTACATCACAGAAGGTTAAAAGGAATCCAACCTTATAGCTTATATCTGCTATACTTAGGAAAGAATGCATTCTATCTGAATGCCACTATGTTCATATTACAGATTCCCCAACCTCACTCGTGGCTTCATTTTAGCATTTAATTCAATTCCCAATCTCATTCGGGCCATGAAATACCAAATAAGCACATTACATATGTGAAAACATGAATCATTCTTTACCCCGACCGGGACTCGAACCTAGGACTTATGATTACTAAGTCAAGGCGCTACCACTACACCACAGAAGGTTAAAAGGAATCCACCCTTATAGCTTATATCTGCTATACTTAGGAATGAACGCATTATATCTGAATGCCACTATGTTCATATTACAGATTCCCCAACCTCACTCGTGGCTTCATTTTAGCATTTAATTCAATTCCCAATCTCATTCGGGCCATGAAATACCAAATAAGCACATTACATATGTGAAAACATGAATCATTCTTTACCCCGACCGGGACTCGAACCTAGGACTTATGATTACTAAGTCAAGTCGCTACCACTACACCACAGAAGGTTAAAAGGAATCCAACCTTATAGCTTATATCTGCTATACTTAGGAATGAACGCATTCTATCTGAATGCCACTATGTTCATATTACAGATTCCCCAACCTCACTCGTGGCTTCATTTTAGCATTTAATTCAATTCCCAATCTCATTCGGGCCATGAAATACCAAATAAGCACATTACATATGTGAAAACATGAATCATTCTTTACCCCGACCGGGTAGCGCCTTGACTTAGTAATCATAAGTCCTAGGTTCGAGTCCCGGTCGGGGTAAAGAATGATTCATGTTTTCACATATGTAATGTGCTTATTTGGTATTTCATGGCCCGAATGAGATTGGGAATTGAATTAAATGCTAAAATGAAGCCACGAGTGAGGTTGGGGAATCTGTAATATGAACATAGTGGCATTCAGATAGAATGCGTTCATTCCTAAGTATAGCAGATATAAGAACATAAGAACATAAGAATAGAGGACACTGCAACATGCCTACTGGCACACACGAGGCAGCTCCATTTTTGAATTGTATTTTCAGCATGTCTAACCTATTCTATTCTACTCTACTTATTTATTCTATTTTTCTTTTTATGATTTTTCTAAAAAGCACTAACCTATTCATACCCACCCTACCTCTGTCATATGTCTATCTAATCTACATTTGAAGGTGTCTAAGGTATTGGCATTTACTATCATACTAGGAAGCTTGTTCCATGCATCAGCTACTCTATTACCAAACCAATTTTTACTAATTTCCCTTCTGAACCTAAATTTATCAAGCTTAAATCCATTATTACGAGTTCTGGTTTGATCATGAATTTTTAAAACTTTATTAATATCTCCCTTGTTAATCCCTTTAAACCATTTATTCACTTCAATCATATCCCCCCTAACTCTTCGCCTCTCTAGAGAATGTAGATTAAGTTTTTTTAATCTGTCCTCATATGGTAGATTTCTGATATTGTGTATCATCTTGGTCATTCTTCGCTGCACTCTCTCCAAGGATTCAATTTCCATTCTATAATAGGGTGACCAGAATTGCACAGCATAATCTAAATGGGGCCTAACTAATGCAAGATAGAGCTGCAAAATAACTTTTTCCGTCCTATTGCTGACGCTTGTTGAGATAAATCCTAAAATTCTGTTTGCTTTATTTCTGACTGCTGTGCATTGCTCTCTTGGCTTAAGACTACTACTCACAAGAATTCCCAAATCCCTTTCACACTGAGAACTCATGATTTCATGGTTATTTAGCTTATAACTAGTATTGTCTTTTATAGTACCCATTTTAACTACTTTACATTTTTCAACATTAAATTCCATTTGCCATTTGTCCGACCATTCAGATAATCTATTTAGATCTTCCTGTAAAGCATGAATGTCTTCTTTTCCATTTATAGTTCTACCTATTTTAGTGTCGTCTGCGAATTTACTTAGGTTACTACTGATATCCGAATCCAGATCATTTAGATATACGATGAATAATAGAGGACCCAGTACCGAGCCTTGTGGTACCCCGCTAGTAACCGAGCCCCACTCTGATTTCTCTCCTTTTATGCAAACCCTCTGTTTTCTGTCTTTTAACCATTGTTTGATCCATCTGAGCACAGCTCCTCCTATACCATGAGCTTCCAGCTTTTTAACTAATCTTTTGTGAGGAACTCTATCAAAAGCTTTGCTAAAATCTAGATATATTGTATCATATTCTTTTCCACAATCTACTGCCTCGTACACTTCTGAATAAAAAGACAGTAAGTTTGTAAGGCACGAAAAACCCTTAAGAAACCCGTGTTGTGAAAGTTTTATCAGTCTGTGTAATTCTAGATGTGCCCTTATTTTATTTGCAATTATGGATTCTAGAATCTTACCCACTGTTGACGTTAAACTTACCGGCCTATAATTATTCTTTTTAACACGTTCTCCTTTTTTAAATATTGGTACCACATCTGCCAATTTCCACTCCATGGGTACCGATCCTAATTTTATTGAATTATTAAATAATGCAGTTAGAGGACAACTAAGCTCTTCCTTGCATTCCTTTAATATTCTAGCATATATTCCATCAGGTCCCGGAGATTTATGAGCCTTTAATTTATCTATTTCTTTTATTACCTCCTCTCTCGTAATATTTATTGAACTAAGTATTTTATCGGGACTGTCTCTGTAAATGGATTCTACTTCCTGAATATTTTCCAAGTTTTCATTTGTAAATACAGATAAGAAATAATCATTTAAACATGTACACATCACTTTATCGTCATCTGTGATATGGCCATTTGCTACTTCAGTTGGTCCGACTTTTTCCTTAAATTTTGTTTGGTAATGTTGATAAAACCCTTTAGGATTTTCTTTAGCTTCTCCTGCTATTCTAACCTATAAGATTCTTTATTCTATTGTTCATCCATTTAGGGTCATTTTTTCTTGATCTGCAATGTTTCATGGGAATATAGTCTCTCTGACTATTCTTAAGAGTCATGACAAAATTGTTATATTCCTCATCCAAATTTATATTAACTGACGGACTGCTGTTCTTTCCTGTGAGAGAATTTAATGTATTGATCTTATCTTGTGATAATCCTTGGCATGTGGTACCCAAATTTCGGGGTAATCCGCTACCTGCGACCTGACCTGCTGGATTAACTACCCACATCTGTACCCCAGAAATCCCTTCCCATACCTCATTAGATAATTTAGTTTTTAAGCCCTCAAAATCTCCTGCTCTAAAGTTTGGAGCAATATTCTTATTTTCCTTTATAGTTTCCTTGAAAATTATGTTAAATCTAATGGAATCATGGTCACTGTTGCCCAATTTTTTACCAACTTCTAAATTTGTAACCATATTCTCTCTATTACTAAGAACTAAATCTAGTG
>JAXCGZ010000057.1:42500-45000 GCA_037179515.1 Halocaridina rubra | reverse complement strand
TGTTGTGAAAGTTTTATCAGTCTGTGTAATTCTAGATGTGCCCTTATTTTATTTGCAATTATGGATTCTAGAATCTTACCCACTGTTGACGTTAAACTTACCGGCCTATAATTATTCTTTTTAACACGTTCTCCTTTTTTAAATATTGGTACCACATCTGCCAATTTCCACTCCATGGGTACCGATCCTAATTTTATTGAATTATTAAATAATGCAGTTAGAGGACAACTAAGCTCTTCCTTGCATTCCTTTAATATTCTAGCATATATTCCATCAGGTCCCGGAGATTTATGAGCCTTTAATTTATCTATTTCTTTTATTACCTCCTCTCTCGTAATATTTATTGAACTAAGTATATTATCGGGACTGTCTCTGTAAATGGATTCTACTTCCGGAATATTTTCCAAGTTTTCATTTGTAAATACAGATAAGAAATAATCATTTAAACATGTACACATCACTTTATCGTCATCTGTGATATGGCCATTGGCTACTTCAATTGGTCCGACTTTTTCCTTAAATTTTGTTTGATAATGTTGATAAAACCCTTTAGGATTTTCTTTAGCTTCTCCTGCTATTCGAACTTCGTATTTTCTTTTCGACTCTCTAACTATCTTTTTAACTTCCCTGTTTAACTGTATATATTGCTGCCTCACCTGCTCTTCACCTCTTTTTAGTTTCCTGTATATTCCTCTTTTAATACCTATAAGATTCTTTATTCTATTGTTCATCCATTTAGGGTCATTTTTTCTTGATCTGCAATGTTTCATGGGAATATAGTCTCTCTGACTATTCTTAAGAGTCATGACAAAATTGTTATATTCCTCATCCAAATTTATATTAACTGACGGGCTGCTGTTCTTTCCTGTGAGAGAATTTAATGTATTGATCTTATCTTGTGATAATCCTTGGCATGTGGTACCAAAATGTCGGGGTAATCCGCTACCTGCGACCTGACCTGCTGGATTAACTACCCACATCTGTACCCCAGAAATCCCTTCCCATACCTCATTAGATAATTTAGTTTTTAAGCCCTCAAAATCTCCTGCTCTAAAGTTTGGAACAATATTCTTATTTTCCTTTATAGTTTCCTTGAAAATTATGTTAAATCTAATGGAATCATGGTCACTGTTGCCCAATTTTTCACCAACTTCTAAATTTGTAACCATATTCTCTCTATTACTAAGAACTAAATCTAGTGTATTCACCCCCCGTGTTGCTTCATGTACATGCTGAGAAAGGAAATTGTCTTCTACTACTTCCAAAAACTCCTTAGAGCTACTATCACCTGTTATGGTTTCCCAGTTAATATGTCTAAAATTAAAATCGCCTACAATGCAAACTCTATTTGACCTGCTCACTTTAGAAATTTCATCGTATATAACTTGCGACTCTATATTATCTAGATCAGGTGGTCTGTAGACTACTCCTACAACTAGACTTTCTATATTATTTTTAATTTCAACCCATAAGGTTTCTGAATTTAGATTTGTCTTAATTCCAGACTTAATGCAGCTTCTGAGGCTATCTTTAATATACATAATTACCCCTCCCCCTCTTTTATCTGCACTACGATCAGCATTATAAAGTTTATATCCTGTAATTATGTACTCAGCTTTAAGGTGTTTGCTTTCTAATTTAATCCAACTTTCACTAATGCATATTATATCCGGTCTCTCACTACATACTATGGCTCTCAGTTCTTCTATCTTGTTACCTAAACTACGGCTATTTGTATAATATACTTTTAAACTTTCTCTAGCTTCACCCTTCTTGTGGCTATTCTTTTTGTTAATATTTGTTCTATGTAACAAATGGTTCTTATCCTTAGACTCCCAGTTATTTGACCCACTATTTACTGAACCCTTACTGACTAATTTCTCTGCACAAGTATTAATCATTTCATTATTTGTGTCTAACAAAACCCCCCTACCTCTCTGTCTATCATACCAGCCAATACCGAGACACCTGAATTAGAAAGATGCACTCCATCCCTTGCATACATATGCTTACGACTAGTGAAGTGATCCCACCCGTCTATAAAACCTATATTATTCTCCCGACAGAAGACTTTCATCCTAGCATTTACTCCTATAGCTCGAGACCACCACTCTGAACTTTGGCTAAGCCTATGAACTTTGGCTAAGTCTAGAACTTTGGCTAAGCCTATGTATGTATGTATATATATGTATATGTATATGTATATGTATATGTATATGTTTAGGATTTATCTCAAGAAGCGTTAGCAATAGGACGGAAAAAAGTTATTTTGCAGCTCTATCTTGCATTAGTTAGGCCCCATTTAGATTATGCTGTGCAATTCTGGTCACCCTATTATAGAATGGAAATTGAATCCTTGGAGAGGGTGCAGCGAAGAATGACCAAGATGATACGCAACATCAGAAATCTACCATATGAGGACAGATTAAAAAAACTAAATCTACATTCTCTAGAGAGGCGAAGAGTTAGGGGGGATATGATTTAAGTGTATAAATGGTTT
>JAXCGZ010000057.1:32500-35000 GCA_037179515.1 Halocaridina rubra | reverse complement strand
ACCATATGTTCGTACATATGTGTGATCTTAAGCAGTTTCCAAAATTTGGTATACAGTACTCTTTGAACATACGCTATTTCAAAAAGTAAAATGAAAAGAAGAGAATATTACATATGTAAATAAGGCTTGATCAGGAAGAGGGATACAAGTCTTATTTAACTCGCGGTACATAGTAGGTTTGCCCATGGCACCAACCGCCCGTTGCAATGCTACACCTGAAGTCTTGTGGACTTAAATAAGACTGTCCAGGACAGTTCGATGCTAAATCTTCCTTCTGTTACAGTTCTCTTTCTATGCCTACATCAGCACCGAATATTCTTGGATATTCAATACACATGTCTTATTATCCCTTTACATCAGACAAGTCACAATACACTCCCCATCTCTGTTTCTTTCTATGTTTTCTTCGTGCCCAGGCCCGATGAGGGTAGATTTTTTTTTTTGGCCCGTGCTGGTGTCACGATCATAAAAATAAAAGAAAACATGGTATATGAAGATCATACAATGAGGAACATAGAATAGAATATTTCTGAGTACTTGCATACCATTTTAGAGAACAAAGCTTGATCTAGCTAATAATTTTTGATATACAAAAGGGAAGAAAAAAATGATATTGCAGTTTGACATTTTTAAATTTTAGATTCAGTACCTGTCTTTTCAATTCACTCTCAAGAGTACGAGTGGATCCCCACTCAGCCACCTGGCGAAGCCCATCAGAACTGTAACCTCCATATTCCCAAACACGGTAATCAGCGGAGTGGGATGCTCCAATAATGTCTGAGAAGTGGGTTAGCCATTCATTGGTGGGGAAGTCTTTTGGATGCGTTTGACGAGACCACATGCCCTCGAAAGTCACCTGAAAATTTAGAATAAAGAGGCAAATTTTAACTTTAAATACTCAATACATACAAAATAAATAATTACTCAATTAATTATTATTATTATTATTATTATTATTATTATTATTATTATTATTATTATTATTATTATTATTATTATTATTATTATTATCATTATTAATTTTATTAATAATAATGATAATAATAATAATAATAATAATAATAATAATAATAATAATAATAATAATAATAATAATAATAATAATAATAATAATAATAATAATAATTACTATAAAATATATTGCAAGATCCAACTGGAGCTAGCAAGATGGTTATTATCTATTCTTTTCTCACAGTTTTATTTTCTGCTGGGAAACAGCTACTCTTAAGAGGCAAGGATGGACAAGGGTATGGTGAAGCTCAGCTACCCATGCTCTCTTGCAACTCTTAAAGTCACCCTTTAGTAACCCTTCAGACTTGATCATGATATGGAATCACATTTGAAAGATATTAATAATATTACTAGTATTACCACTTGACAAGTAATACCTCCACATACATACATATGTGTTGTGTTATTACTTTAAAAGAGGTCCAGTATTAGATTATTCTTATCTCTAAAACAAGCTCAGTTAGTCAGAATAAAGAAATTTTGACTTGCTTACTTTGACTTTCTGAGGATGGTTCTAGTATAAATCGAATCTCAAGGGTTGTAACTTCTTTAATATAAAAGATACTATCGAAAATATCATTAATTTGCTTGAACATCTTACCGAGAATAAAAAATTCCAACTCGTAATCCGTGACCTTGCATCATAAACTAACTCAAACGGAGTGGGAGGTGAGGGGTTGGTAAACCCCATCCAAATCGATTATTTTCCCCTTGCCACAAATGGTTGATGGAGGGGAAGAGGTTGAGCAATGTATGGCAAACCTGCTACCTCTCACTTACGTTCGGTTGTGGTTACCTTACTGGTATCCATGAGATTTGGCGTCATGTTGAAAAATTATTATTATTATTATTACTATTATTATTATTATTATTATTATTATTATTATTATTATTATTATTATAATAATAATAATAATAATAATAATAATAATAATAATAATAATAATAATAATAATAATAATTATTATTATTATTATTATTATTATTATTATTATTATTATTATTATTATTATTATTATTATTATTATTATTATTATTATTATTATTATTATTATTATTATTATTATTTCTTAATTTTTTTCTCTCTCCCACTCAGTAGATATTACCATTGAAAATTCCTTATTCCCATTTGCGGCACGGGCAAAGTTGACATCAATATAAAAAACTGGGACGTGCTTTGAAAGCCTCAACTCAAGTCCCTATACGGAGAGCTAGCTGTTAGTGCTGTCAGTTGATCAGCAACTATTATTCATTTTCCGAGAAGTGGGAGTCGAATATATTGCAAAAGAAAGATTGGTGAGTTGGAAATGGAACAAATACATAAAAACGGAGATGATTAGATTGGAAAACTTCATAACTCAACAAGTACATTTAAAAACTTTTCCCGTTGTTCTAGTACAGCCTGTTACAGACGTGCTTTGAGCTCATGTATATATATATATATATATATATATATATATATATATATATATATATATATATATATATA
>JAXCGZ010000057.1:15000-25000 GCA_037179515.1 Halocaridina rubra | reverse complement strand
TTTTTCCTTCTTTGGTGTAGTGGTAGCGCCTTGACTTAGTAATCATAAGTCCTAGGTTCGAGTCCCGGTCGGGGTAAAAAAAAATGATTCATGTTTTCACATATATAATGTGCTTATTGGTTATTTCATGGCCCGAATGAGATTGGGAATTGAATTAAATGCTAAAATGAAGCCACGAGTGAAGTTGGGGAATCTGCAATATGAACATAGTGGCATTCATTTAGAATGCGTTCATTCCTAAGTATAGCAGATATAAGCTATAAGGTTGGGTTCCTTTTAACCTTCTGTGGTGTAGTGGTAGCGCCTTGACTTAGTAATCATAAGTCCTAGGTTCGAGTCCCGGTCAGGGTAAAAAATGATTCATGTTTTCACATATATAATGTGCTTATTGGTTATTTCATGGCCCGAATGAGATTGGGAATTGAATTAAATGCTAAAATGAAGCCACGAGTGAGGTTGGGGAATCTGTAATATGAACATAGTGGCATTCAGTTAGATTGCGTTCATTCCTAAGTATAGCAGATATAAGCTATAAGGTTGGGTTCCTTTTAACCTTCTGTGGTGTAGTGGTAGCGCTTTGACTTAGTAATCATAAGTCCTAGGTTCGAGTCCCGGTCGGGGTAAAAAATGATTCATGTTTTCACATATATAATGTGCTTATTGGTTATTTCATGGCCCGAATGAGATTGGAATTGAATTAAATGCTAAAATGAAGCCACGAGTGAGGTTGGGGAATCTGTAATATGAACATAGTGGCATTCAGTTAGAATGCGTTCATTCCTAAGTACAGCAGATATAAGCTATAAGGTTGGGTTCCTTTTTTCCTTCTTTGGTGTAGTGGTAGCGCCTTGACTTAGTAATCATAAGTCCTAGGTTCGAGTCCCGGTCGGGGTAAAAAATAAATGATTCATGTTTTCACATATATAATGTGCTTATTGGTTATTTCATGGCCCGAATGAGATTGGGAATTGAATTAAATGCTAAAATGAAGCCACGAGTGAAGTTGGGGAATCTGCAATATGAACATAGTGGCATTCATTTAGAATGCGTTCATTCCTAAGTATAGCAGATATAAGCTATAAGGTTGGGTTCCTTTTAACCTTCTGTGGTGTAGTGGTAGCGCCTTGACTTAGTAATCATAAGTCCTAGGTTCGAGTCCCGGTCGGGGTAAAAAATGATTCATGTTTTCACATATATAATGTGCTTATTGGTTATTTCATGGCCCGAATGAGATTGGGAATTGAATTAAATGCTAAAATGAAGCCACGAGTGAGGTTGGGGAATCTGTAATATTAACATAGTGGCATTCAGTTAGAATGCGTTCATTCCTAAGTATAGCAGATATAAGCTATAAGGTTGGGTTCCTTTTAACCTTCTGTGGTGTAGTGGTAGCGCCTTGACTTAGTAATCATAAGTCCTAGGTTCGAGTCCCGGTCGGGGTAAAAAATGATTCATGTTTTCACATATGTAATGTGCTTATCTGGTTATTTCATGGCCCGAATGAGATTGGGAATTGAATTAAATGCTAAAATGAAGCCACGAGTGAGGTTGGGGAATCTGTAATATGAACATAGTGGCATTCAGTTAGAATGCGTTCATTCCTAAGTATAGCAGATATAAGCTATAAGGTTGGGTTCCTTTTAACCTTCTGTGGTGTAGTGGTAGCGCCTTGACTTAGTAATCATAAGTCCTAGGTTCGAGTCCCGGTCGGGGTAAAAAATGATTCATATAATATATATATATATATATATATATATATATATATATATATATATATATATATATATATATATATATATATATATATATATATATATATGAATCATTTTTTACCCCGACCGGGACTCGAACCTAGGACTTATGATTACTAAGTCAAGGCGCTACCACTACACCACAGAAGGTTAAAAGGAACCCAACCTTATAGCTTATATCTGCTATACGTAGGAATGAACGCATTCTAACTGAATGCCACTATGTTCATATTACAGATTCCCCAACCTCACTCGTGGCTTCATTTTAGCATTTAATTCAATTCCCAATCTCATTCGGGCCATGAAATAACCAATAAGCACATTATATATGTGAAAACATGAATCATTTTTTACCCCGACCGGGACTCGAACCTAGGACTTATGATTACTAAGTCAAGGCGCTACCACTACACCACAGAAGGTTAAAAGGAACCCAACCTTATAGCTTATATCTGCTATACGTAGGAATGAACGCATTCTAACTGAATGCCACTATGTTCATATTAAGAGTGAGGTTGGGGAATCTGTAATATGAACATAGTGGCATTCAGTTAGAATGCGTTCATTCCTACGTATAGCAGATATAAGCTATAAGGTTGGGTTCCTTTTAACCTTCTGTGGTGTAGTGGTAGCGCCTTGACTTAGTAATCATAAGTCCTAGGTTCGAGTCCCGGTCGGGGTAAAAAATGATTCATGTTTTCACATATATAATGTGCTTATTGGTTATATATATATATATATATATATATATATATATATATATATATATATATATATATAATATATATATATATATATATATATATATATATATATATATATATATATATATATATATATATATATATATATATATATATATATATATATATATATATATATATATATATATATATATATATATATATATATATATATATATATATATATATATATATATATATATATATATATATATATATATATATATATATATATATATATATATATATATATATATATATATATATATATATATATATATATATATATATATATATGTGTGTGTGTGTGTGTGTGTGATTACCTAATTGTGATTACCTAATTGTGTTTACGGGAAAGAGCCCAAAGCTCGTATCTTCCCGTCTCCTCATCGGTTCCATTTTATACTTAGTGATACTTATCATACCTGTCCTTAAAACTATGGATTGAGATAGCATTAACTACCTCCTCGCTTAGCGAATTCCAATTATCAACTGCTCTTACACTGAAAAAGTATTTCCTTACATCCTGAAAAGAAGTTTTCTTACGAAGCTTCAAACTATGACCTCTAGTTCTAGAGCCAGCCATATCAAAATATCGATCCCTATCCACTCTATCATAACCATGAAGGAATTTAAAGACTGTCACCATATCCCCCCTCACTCTTCTAGCTTCGAGTGATGGTAAGTCTAATTCCCTCAGCCTCTCATCATAACTGAGAGTGCGTATTTCTGGCACCAGTTTCGTGGCATGTCTTTGAACTTTTTCAAGCTTAGCTATGTGCTTTTTCAAGTGCGGATTCCAAAAGGGGGCTGCATATTCGAGTTTTGGCCTCACATAGGTTACATAAATATTTCTGAACATTTCCTTGTCCATGTGCCTGAAGGCTACCCTTACATTTGATAAGAATGCATATGCTGCCCTTACTATGCCATTTATATGTATTTCTGGAGACAAATCTGCCAGTATGTTTACTCCTAGATCTCTCTCATTTTCTGTCTCTTGAAGTTGTACTCCAACCACCAAGTAGTCAAGCTTGGGCCTTCTTGCACTTGTACCCATTCTCATTACCTTACATTTTGAAGTATTGAATTTCATTAGCCACTTTTCTGACCACTCATGCAGATTATTTAGATCCTCCTGAAGTTCTCTACCATTGTTCTCGTTTTTTACTTTCTTCACAATCTTTGCATCATCTGCAAACATATTCATGAATGAATTTACAGACTCTGGTAGGTCATTTACATATACAAGGAACAAAAGTGATCCTAAAACTGAACCCTGTGGATTTCCACTACTAACTCTTCTCCATTCAGACACTGAGTGTCTTACTCTAACCCTCTGTTCCCTTCCTTCTAAGTAAGTTTTTATCCATTCCAAAACATTTCCACCTATTCTAGCCATTGATTGCAGCTTCCTAATAAGTCTCCCATGTGGAACAGTGTCAAACGCTTTCTGGAAGTCTAGGAATATGCAATCCGCCCAGCCCTCTCTTTCCTGTAAGATTTGGCTTACCTCATCATAAAATTCTAATAAGTTTGTTACTGTTGATCTACCTTCTCTGAAGCCATGTTGCCTCACTGACAAAAAGTTGAAGGATTCCAAGTGAAGAGAGATATGTTTCCTTAGTAGTTTCTCCATAACTTTGCAAACTATGCTGGTCAAGGAAACTGGTCTATAGTTCAGAGCCGTATCCCTCCTTCCCTTTTTGAAGATAGGTATCACATTTGCTTGTTTCCAGCATCTTGGAATCTCCCCCGACTCCAGTGACTCCTTAAATATGATACTTAGTGCCACTGATATTGTGTTTGCGCATTTTTTAAGCACATGAGGGGATATGTCATCGGGACCTGTAGCTTTATGAACATCTAAATCCATCAGCGCTTTGCATACCTCTGTGGCTGTAAGGTTGATGTTCTCTAATACCGGCCCTTGAGCTTCTATCACTGCAATCTGAGGGGGTGGGGTATTTTCTACTGTAAATACTGACTGAAACTCCTTGTTCAATTCTTTGCAGATCTCTTCATCCGTCTCAGTGATGCTTCCATCCGCTCTCTTTAACCTTAAAACCTGTTCTTTTACCTTCAGTTTTCTTCTGATAAAGCTGTGGAAAGCTTGGGATTTTCATTAGCCTTCCTGGTGATGTCCCTCTCATAGTCTCTCTCTGCCTCTCTCCTTTTACTTAGGTAGTCATTTCTTGCTCTTTTGTAGGTTTGCCAGGCATTTATGTTTTTTGTCCTCCTATACCTTTTCCAGCATTTGTCTCTCCACTCCTTAGCTCTTTTACACCCATTATCGAACCATTTCTCTCTAATTGTGATTACCTACTTGTGTTTACGGGAAAGAGCCCAAAGCTCGTATCTTCCCGTCTCCTGATCGGTTCCATTTTATACTTAGTCATACTTATCATACCTGTCCTTAAAACTATGGATTGAGATAGCGTGCGCGCGTGTGTGTGTGTGTGTGTGTGTGTGTGTGTGTGTGTGTGTGTGTGTGTGTGTGTGTGGGTGTGTGTGTGTGTGTATGTGCGTGTGTCTGTGAGCATGTGTGTGAGTGTGAATGTAATTACCTTATTGTGCTTACAGGAAAAGGTACTATGCTCGTAATTCCCCGTCTCTTGATCGATTCCGTTTCTTGTACTGAGTGATACTTATCATATTTAGCCCTAAAACTATGATCTGAGTAAGCATTAACTATCTCCTCCTGTGAGAAATTGTGTGTGTGTGTGTGTGTGTGTGTGTGTGTGATTACCTAATTGTGATTACCTAATTGCGTTTACGGGAAAGAGCCCAAAGCTCGTATCTTCCCGTCTCCTCATCGGTTCCATTTTATACTTAGTGATACTTATCATACCTGTCCTTAAAACTATGGATTGAGATAGCATTAACTACCTCCTCGCTTAGCGAATTCCAATTATCAACTACTCTTACACTGAAAAAGTATTTCCTTACATCCTGAAAAGAAGTTTTCTTACGAAGCTTCAAACTATGACCTCTAGTTCTAGAGCCAGCCATATCAAAATATCGATCCCTATCCACTCTATCATAACCATGAAGGAATTTAAAGACTGTCACCATATCCCCCCTCACTCTTCTAGCTTCGAGTGATGGTAAGTCTAATTCCCTCAGCCTCTCATCATAACTGAGATTGCGTATTTCTGGCACCAATTTCGTGGCATGTCTTTGAACTTTTTCAAGCTTAGCTATGTGCTTTTTCAAGTGCGGATTCCAAAAGGGGGCTGCATATTCGAGTTTTGGCCTCACATAGGTTACATAAATATTTCTGAACATTTCCTTGTCCATGTGCCTGAAGGCTACCCTTACATTTGATAAGAATGCATATGCTGCCCTTACTATGCCATTTATATGTATTTCTGGAGACAAATCTGCCAGTATGTTTACTCCTAGATCTCTCTCATTTTCTGTCTCTTGAAGTTGTACTCCAGCCACCGAGTAGTCAAGCTTGGGCCTTCTTGCACTTGTACCCATTCTCATTACCTTACATTTTGAAGTATTGAATTTCATTAGCCACTTTTCTGACCACTCATGCAGATTATTTAGATCCTCCTGAAGTTCTCTACCATTGTTCTCGTTTTTTACTTTCTTCACAATCTTTGCATCATCTGCAAACATATTCATGAATGAATTTACAGACTCTGGTAGGTCATTTACATATACAAGGAACAAAAGTGGCCCTAAAACTGAACCCTGTGGAACTCCACTACTAACTCTTCTCCATTCAGACACTGAGTGTCTTACTCTAACCCTCTGTTCCCTTCCTTCTAAGTAAGTTTTTATCCATTCCAAAACATTTCCACCTATTCTAGCCATTGATTGCAGCTTCCTAATAAGTCTCCCATGTGGAACAGTGTCAAACGCTTTCTGGAAGTCTAGGAATATGCAATCCGCCCAGCCCTCTCTTTCCTGTAAGATTTGGCTTACCTCATCATAAAATTCTAATAAGTTTGTTACTGTTGATCTACCTTCTCTGAAGCCATGTTGCCTCACTGACAAAAAGTTGAAGGATTCCAAGTGAAGAGAGATATGTTTCCTTAGTAGTTTCTCCATAACTTTGCAAACTATGCTGGTCAAGGAAACTGGTCTATAGTTCAGAGCCGTATCGCTCCTTCCCTTTTTGAAGATAGGTATCACATTTGCTTGTTTCCAGCATCTTGGAATCTCCCCCGACTCCAGTGACTCCTTAAATATGATACTTAGTGCCACTGATATTGTGTTTGCGCATTTTTTAAGCACATGAGGGGATATGTCATCGGGACCTGTAGCTTTATGAACATCTAAATCCATCAGCGCTTTGCATACCTCTGTGGCTGTAAGGTTGATGTTCTCTAATACCGGCCCTTGAGCTTCTATCACTGCAATCTGAGGGGGTGGGGTATTTTCTACTATAAATACTGACTGAAACTCCTTGTTCAATTCTTTGCAGATCTCTTCATCCGTCTCAGTGATGCTTCCATCCGCTCTCTTTATCCTTAAAACCTGTTCTTTTACCTTCAGTTTTCCTCTGATAAAGCTGTGGAAAAGCTTGGGATTTTCTTTAGCCTTCCTGGTGATGTCCCTCTCATAGTCTCTCTCTGCCTCTCTCCTTTTACTTAGGTAGTCATTTCTTGCTCTTTTGTAGGTTTGCCAGGCATTTATGTTTTTTCTCCTCCTATACCTTTTCCAGCATTTGTCTCTCCACTCCTTAGCTCTTTTACACCCATTATCGAACCATTTCTCTCTGGCATGAATTACACCTACTTTGGTGACAGGTATGCAGCAATCTACTATCTTCCCATATTTCTCACAAAAGATGTCATACATATCTTGTACAGATTTGTTGTAAAATAAGGTTCTCCAGTCAATAACTGCAAAAAGCTCATTCATTTTGATGTAATCTCCTTTCGGATAGTTCCTCCTCATGTCCTCAGTGCCTCTACTCTCAGGAAGAATATCTTCAATGATATACTCCATCAACAACACACAGTGGTCACTCTTTCCAATTGGTGGTTCATACTCAATATTTTCAATATCCAACACATTATCTGTGAACACTAGATCAAGTAGTGATGGCTGATCCCCACCCCTGGCCCTTGTTGGTTCCATTACATGTTGGTGTAGGAAATTCCCTTGTACGCAATCTAGGAATCTTGCCCCGAATGAGTCCTCACCACTGTGTGGGTCAAGATTTATCCAATCTATCTCTTTATGATTAAAGTCTCCCATAATCAAAATCCTACATTTTTTTTCCCGTGCCATGTTAACAACTGAGTTTATGACTTCAATAGTACCTATATGACTTTCCTCATATACTTCAAGCCTATTTTGCTTCCTTGGTGGGTTGTATACAACAGTTATTATAATGCTCTCTGACCCAGTATTTATGCGAGCAACAAGAAATTCCTTGAACTCACTTTCTATAGCCAAGTTTATTTCTTCGACTTGAATCTTTCACTTATGAGCAGTGCTATCCCTCCACCAGTCCTCTCAGATCTTTCAACCCTTAGTATTCTGAAACCCTTAGGAAAAACTGTGACACTGTTTATGTCCTCACTCAACTTAGTCTCTGTAATTGCTACTATATCTGCCTTACTGTTGTGAATCCTATCTTTTAATTCTACTGCCTTACCAGCTAATCCATCAGCATTTGTGTATAACAATCTTAATGAGGTCCCATCCCCTGATCTTCTGTCATTATCTTCTTTATCTCCCCTTTGTCTGGAAGAACTCTGTAATGAAAATTTTTCTTCTCTTCTTCATTTCTTTCATCATTTAACCTTCTTGCCTCTTGCAACAAGTTTTTGATCTTTCCCATCTCTTCCTGTGTTCTGTATTGTCTAATGAACGCTTCTTTGAATTCTTGAAGGTCTTTTAGACTTTTTTTTCTCAACAATATTTCCCTACATGTTTCCCCTCTCTCAAAGGTTACTTTTGTTGGTCTCGGCTTTCCTTCCCTCGAATATTTACCTAGTTTGTGTATGTTTACAATATCCTCAGGACCACATACTACTCCAAGCTTTCTTATCAGGTCTACAACCCTAGCTTTATTTTCTTCAAGTCTCCCCTGCCATGTTGGCTCCTGGGACTCGCTTATGCCTGAGATTACCACTGTCTTCTCCTTATCAAGTGCCTGTCTGATGAGTGGGTTTGCCCTTTCCATCACAACGTCTTTCATTTTTTCGATTACTGTCTCTTTATAGTCAACTGTTTGTATGTTTTCCAGTGCCACCACCTTTACAGCCTCTTTTACTGCCACATTCCCCTTTAGTGCATCAGCAAAGGAAGTTTTCATGGCATCATTTTCCATATTCAGCTCCTGGAACTCTTTTCTGAACTGTTCAATGTTTTCCTTAATCTGGACATTCCAAGCAGCAATCTCGTCTCTCTCAGAAGAGAGCAGTGAACTAACATCTAATTCCTTTAGGTTGTCATTTAGCTGTTTGTTTTTATCTTCTTGTTTAGAAAGTCTAGATTCTAGTTGACTCTTTTCCCTTTCCAGCTTTTTTATTCTTTTTTCTAATTCCTTTCTCTCCTGCCCTTGTGCTTTATTTGCTTCCTCCAAAGATCTTATTTGCTCTCTGAGTGTTTCATTCTCTTTCATTTCTCCATCCATATTCTGAATTTTATCATCAAGGCTTATAACCATTTCCTCTATATTCTTGATTTTCTGTTTGAGTCTCCTGATGGCTACCCCTCCTACCGACCCATGGATGGGAGAGGTTTGGGACAGGTTTGGGACAGAGAGGGCGTCATTTTTATGTTCTCTCTCTCACAGAATATAGAAAGAAGACGAGAAAGAGGAACAAAAAAGAGAAAAACTTTTAATTAAGCTTCACACCGAATATTTATATCTCCATATAAGTGCTATTTAGTGACTCAGTTTATCTCTTTTCTGGTAACACACATCTTAACTTAAAAACTTGACCATGGTAATTTAAGGATAAAAAGAAAAAGAAAAAAAAATGCAACAAAACAAAAGTCAAACCTGTGTGATTACCTAATTGTGATTACCTAATTGTGTTTACGGGAAAGAGCCCAAAGCTCGTATCTTCCCGTCTCCTGATCGGTTCCATTTTTAGACTTAGTGATACTTATCATACCTGTCCTTAAAACTATGGATTGAGGTAGCATTAACTACCTCCTCGCTTAGCGAATTCCAATTATCAACTACTCTTACACTGAAAAAGTATTTCCTTACATCCTGCAAACAAGTTTTCTTCCGAAGCTTCAAACTATGACCTCTAGTTCTAGAGCCAGCCATATCGAAATATCGATCCCTATCCACTCTATCATAACCATGAAGGAATTTAAAGACTGTCACCATATCCCCCCTTACTCTTCTAGCTTCGAGTGATGGCAAGTCTAATTCCCTCAGCCTCTCATCATAACCGAGATTGCGTATTTCTGGCACCAGTTTTGTGGCATGTCTTTGAACTTTTTCAAGCTTAGCTATGTGCTTTTTCAAGTGCGGATTCCAAAAGGGGGCTGCATATTCGAGTTTTGGCCTCACAT
>JAXCGZ010000057.1:7500-12500 GCA_037179515.1 Halocaridina rubra | reverse complement strand
TATATATATATATATATATATATATATATATATATATATATATATATATATATATATATATGTATATATATATATATACATATATATATATATATATATATATATATATATATATATATATATATATATATATATATATATATATATATATATATATATATATATATATATATATATATATATATATATATATATATATATATATATATATATATATATATATATATATATATATACCTTGGCTGTTTCCCCCTTTAATTGGGGGGTAGCCGACATCAAAGAAAGAAAACAATAAGGGGATTACGTTGCTCTATGGGCAATGACGAGGGAGCTAGCGACCATTCAGATGGCACTGTTGGAGTGCCACAGCCTATCCTCCCGGCTCTTCCACAACCTGTGTCGCTTCACAAAAGCCAACTCCTCCTACAGCCCCTACCACAGGGTTACCTCTGTAAGATGCAGCCCCGTGGTAACAGCAGATGCCCATCAGAGCTGCGTCACAATCGCTCGCCACTCATTCCTATTACTAGCACGCTCGCTTGCTTCCCTCACATCCATCCTCCTATCATTCAGGGCTCTCCTTACTCCAGCCATCCATCCAAACCTAGGCCTCCCTCTAGCATTTCTCCCATCAACTCTCGCATTCATCACCTTTTTCAGCAGTCTTTCATCATCCATCCTTTCCACATGGCCAAACCATCTCAGAACATTCATATCTACTCTGCCTGCAATTTCTCTCCTCACACCCGTTCTTACTCTTACCACTTCATTCCTAACCCTAACACAAGCTCTACTCCCTTTATACAAACTCTTCACTGCATGCAACAATTTACCATTAATTCCATATAATCTCAAAACATTCCACATTGCCTCTCTATCAACTTTATCATACGCTTTCTCCAGATCCAAAAATGCAAAATACACATCCTTACCCTTTGCTAAATATTTCTCACATAGCTGCCTAACTATAAAAATCTGATCTATACAACCTCTACCTCTCCTAAAACCACTCTGCACTTTTGCGATCACATTTTCTGTCTTATCCCTAATCCTATTAACCAGTATCCTACCATTCACTTTTCCTACCACACTCAACAAACTTATACCCTAAAATTACTGCATTCATACATATCTCCCTTACCTTTGTATAGGGGCACTATACAAGCAATCACCCATTCCACTGGCACCATTGACAACATAAAGCATATATTAATCACTCTCACTAACCATTCCTATGCAGTCACATTCCCTTCTTTCAACATCTCCGCTCTCAGAACATCCATTCCAGGCGCTTTACCTGCTTTCTCATCATACAATGCCCCTTTCGCCTCCTCTCTTGCAATCTCACTCTCATTTTAATCTCCCATTACTGGCACTTGAACAACTCCCACTACCACTACAGCTGCCTCTCTATCTTCCTCAACATTCAGCAAGCACTCAAAATATTCTGCCCATCTTTTCCTTGCATCGTTCCCTCTTAACATCTGTCCATTCACATCTTTCACTGTCTCTTCCATCCTCGATCCACCCTTCCTTACTCTCTTCACTTCTTTTAAAAACTTCTTTTTACTCTCCTCATATGACCTACTAAAATCCTGTCCCCACGTAACATTTGCCAACCTCTTGTCTTCCTCTACCTTCCGCTTGGTTTCTACATTTTTCTCCCTATAACTTTCATACTTCTCCCTACTTTTACACTGCAGCCGTTCCTCAAAATCCCTCTTTTTCTCTTCCACCTTCATTTTCACCCCTTCATTCCACCACTCGCTGCCCCTCCTCATGCCACCTCCACCAAACCTCTATCCACACACATCACTTGCATGTCCCACAAAACCTTCTTTCATCAACCCCTATTCCTCCTCTAACTCCTCAACTTCTCTTTCTTTCACCCTGTCATATACCACTCTCAACCTGTCCTGATATTCCTGTCTCTTCTCTGGCTTTTCAACTCTTCCACCTTCACTATTTCCCGTCTACGTCCCCCCACTCTATTTCCCCACTCTTTTGCTACTACCACTTTTGCTTCAACCAAAAAATGATCAGACATCCCAGCAGCCACACCCCTAAATGCATGCACATCTTTCACTCTACCAATCACGCTCTTTGCTACCAACGCATAATTCATCAGTGCTCTTTCTTTCACTCTTCCATTTGCCACTCTCATCCATGTATACTTATTTATTAGCGTCTTCTTGAAAAAACTATTATCTATCACCAACTCTTGCTCCACACACATATCTACCAGTCTCTCGCCACTCTCATTCCCACCTTGTACCCCATGCTTTCCTACAACACCTTCTACCTCTCCATCCAGAATTCATCCCGCTCTTCCTCACTTCTCTCACATCCTGGCCCATACGCACTAACAAAAGCCCAACATTCCCTACCTATCCTAGCCCTAACCCACATCAGCTAGATGACACTTCTTTCCATTCCACTACCTTATTTACCATCCATTCACTCAGCAATAATGCCACACCTTCTCTCGCTCTCCCCCTTTCAACCTCAGACACCTTACCCGTCACATCACCACATGCCACTTCTCCTTTTCCTTTCATCTTCGTCCCACACAATGCCAATACATCCATCCTCCTCCTTCCCAACATATATCCAATCTCAAATCTTTTGCTCTCTATTGTACTACAACAACACACATTTAGACAACCAAAAACTAGAGTTTGGGGAGAAGTTATTCTCCCCTCTACTCCCCTTCTTCTTTGACGTCTCCCAGGAGATTAATACAAGGGGGGATTCCTAGTCCCCCCGCCCCGTCCACTTTTAGTCGCCTCTTACGACACGCAGGGAATACGTTGGGGCTATTCTATACACACATACACATACATACATATACATATATACATACATACACATATACACATACATACACATATACACATATATACACACATATATGTTCTTCTGTTTTGCTAGTTGTATCTCTTGCTATTATACTTTGAGAAGGTGACCAGTTTAGGTCACGAAATTAATAAGTATTTTTTATACATATATTTTCGTTGTTTTATTTAATGGTCTTTTCCTACCATATATATATATATATATATATATATATATATATATATATATATATAATATATATATATATATATATATATATATATATATATATATATATATATATATATATATATATTGTGTGTTAATAAAGCAACACACGAGTTGAGTCACATGCATTGATACATTACTCCGTACAGTAAAATTTTATTTAGGATGCACAACTGCAGGCAGACAAATGCTTGCCTCATCTCGTACATGAGTTCATGGTGCTGTTGGTAGCCAGTTGGCTTGCCGTTTTTACTTGTGTACTCAATATATCTGCTTATTATTCATGGGTTAGGAGACAGCACATGCCACTAATGTTCTTCCTATATCCTTGCTATCCTGGATTATTATTATTATTTTTTTTTGGTCACTTGATGAGGCTGGCCCCCGCTCGCATCCTTTGGTCTCTAGCAGAACAATCTTTAATTCACAATTGCCAACCAAGCATTATAAATAAGTACATGAATAATGCATTAATTACTAATTACCTTACTAATGGGGTTATAATATCAAAGCTCTCTTTGGAGACAATTAATTAGTGACAGAATTTAATATTAATATTAATATCAATATTAATGGAGTAATTTTGTTATGCGTCATATATTCTGTACTCGTATTGATAATATAAAAATATCAGAAGGTGAATTTCATTAATTGTACATTCTTTTCCTTCCATTTATTTTAGTAATTTTTATATTCATGTTGAAATTTATTGCAACGCACATTTCTTACAGTCATTGATCCAAATGAAAGGTACTTTCTTATTTTCTTTTTAAGGTTATTGGACGTCTTTTTCTAGGCACGGTAAACTCAGCAAGATTATTGAATAAGCCACTTGATTATACTGCAGCTCTCTTGCAAAAATGAAAATATTGATTAATTATTATCAACTCGCCAGAAGCCTGTAAAACTTTGCTTCTGAAGTGAAGTAAAGCTGGAAAGTAGAAAAATGAAATTTTTTGGTATGTCACTCACGTTCATGTATCTATCATTTTGCAGAGGGAACATGTATATAAGTTATTAAATAAATAAAATACAAGAATAGCCATATACTAAGTGCTTGAAGAAAATGATCTCTCAATCAAAACACAAAAAATAGACAGTACAATAATATTCGGGAAATAAACCAATATAAAAAGCTCCGTTTTAAACAGTAATGTACATATGTAAATACATGAGGAAATAAAAAGAAAAAGACATTTCCATGATAATAAATTGTATTATATATTGCGTCTTTCAAATCACAAGACATATTATATACTATTAATAAACACACACACACATGACTAGGAGTGGATAAGAAGAAAAAAAAAGTATTTCCATAAAAGAATATACAGCTAAAAACTAAAAAAAATTCACAAAATTAAAATCTCATTCATTCATAGAATTAGAAAAAAACTGGAAAAAGGCCTCAGCAGCTGGAGATTGAAAATTCCAGCTTCTGGCGGATTTAAGAAACGCAATTCACCAAGATGTTGGGAACTATACTCAGGCATATCTTAATGTATTCATATTCGATAAGTGCACCATTAGATGTATGGGGTTTAAGATGGAAAATTTACTATAAAATCAGGCTTTGCTTATGGCAAAAACGTGCTGCAGCACTCACGAGAAAAAATAGTCACTCTCTTTTGGCAGTGGCTAAGAGAAAGAAGCAGCGTGCCTTCCTTCACAGGCAACCCCTGTCACCTTAGTAGACTTAAGGGATATACAACGAGACATGTGAGGGTTAAAAGACAATGAAATTTAGACTGCAGCTTTTATGCATAAAAAAAAAAAATCTGCAATTATATCTTAAGAGTCCTTGGGAGAGAATCCTTTTAGTGAGAACCACTTTCACCTCAGCAGATTTTGTGGGTACACTATGACAATCGTTGAGTCAATAGATGATAATTTTTTTTCTTTTCAAAACTCAAACTTTGGTAAGAGAAAAATTGCCT
>JAXCGZ010000056.1:170000-181669 GCA_037179515.1 Halocaridina rubra | reverse complement strand
CGAGTGAAAAGGCTCCAGAATTTTGCTGCAAGAGTTGCCATAGGGGGGGTGCATAAACATGATCACGTGACTCCCCTCTTTGAGAGATTGGGTTGGCTAAGGATGGACATGAAGTTCATATATAATATCTGTCTTTTAGTTTTTAAAATAAATCATGGAATATTACCGGAATGGCTCTTCTCATTGCCAACAGTTAATCAAGTGCGTATCAATAACGTCAACACCAGATATCAGAATTCTTTTTACGTGCCCAGAACTTCCACTGATATTGGGGCAAGAGCCTTAAATGTAATAGGCCCGAGACTTTGGAACTCTTTACCCGCAAACTTAAGAAGTTGCCAAACATTACCCTCACTTAAATCTCATCTTTTAAATCACCTACTTAATAAGTGATTTTAGTCTCATTATTATCCTCCCATTGGGTAAACGAAGTGTATGTATGCATATTTTAATGTGTAAATTTTTTGATTTTGTGCTTTGCAAATTTCATTAGTTTTATTTTGACATTTTACATTGTAATTTGTAATTAGATTAATTATCATGTGTAAATTTTGTGATTTTGTGCTTTGCAAATTTCATTAGTTTTTATTTTGACATTTTACATTGCAATTTGTAATTAGATTAATTATCATGTAATAGCCATTTTTGATGGAATAAAGTTTTTGACTTTGACTTTGACTTTGACTCTCTCTCTCTCTCTCTCTCTCTCTCTCTCTCTCTCTCTCTCTCTCTCTCTCTCTCTCTCTCTCTCTCTCTCTCTCTCTCTCTCTCTCTCTCTCATCTCCAAAGCCAAAAAGAGCACTATCTCCCACACCCATTGCTTTGCCTTGGCGATAAAGGTTTCCATGAAAGCCGACTTTGGTTAGAAGCTGCAGATATCTGATTGCCTGTGTAGCAAGATGAAAGGAGGGCAATTTGAGCGACAGATAAGACTAATCTCTTATCTTTCATTGGTGTTCTCACACTTTTTCACCTTCCTCCTCTATTCAGAGTCCACAGAGACATCTTGTACATGTACTATTACGCGACTGGTCTGTGCATATGGATAATTTAGACATATTCGTATTATTCTGGGAAATGTGGCTATGGAGAAATGTATTATGCAGTTGTTGGCTGTTTTTATTTATTTGGAAAGTTATTAATGTATTTTCTGTAGCCTTCCTTTATATCATAATAATAATGGGGAGATGAGAGCTCAGTTTGTACATTGCTAGAGAGATTTTCTTTTTTCACTCCCAGGTAGGCTTTTCAACTTGTTAATGGGATTAGTCCGCCTTTTGATCCTTGAGAATGTGTGGCTGGGGAATTCAGACTGGATGCCATATTCCTATCGTCCCACAATGGTCTCGATCACTGGTCTGTCAATTCTAGAGTCGAGTAATCTAACCACTGCACCACCGCGGTCGAAAAATATGATACACTAATGATGTGAAACTTTCTTATCAACTGTAATTTGACCCGAAAGTAGTGGTTAAAAGAAAATAAAAAAAAGTTTCCATCAAAATAGACTCGGTTGGTTAGAGTAAAGCCGAAATGTCTTGAAATAAATTCTTGGTATCTCTGGTGCACTTTGGGTCGTAATTACTCCTTTGGGGCATTTTCCGCCAGTCGTTTCTGGGTCTTATAGGAGCAAGGATATATTCTTAGGAAAGTTGCAAGTTTACATTACAGTCTTAGGTTTTAAAGGAGTTTGACATCAGGACGGCCTAAGAAAATTACTCATCGGGCCTGGGCACGAAGAAACATGAAGCAAAGAGAAACAGAGATGGGGAGTATTATGACTTGTCAGATGTGAGTGGTTAATAAGTTAGGACGTGTGAACAATTTCCTGATGAGGAATCTTGGAAATATTCATCATGAAGATTGGGAAAGTAATATAAAAGTAATAAGATTAAGTCTTCAGTTTTGTTTATCTCAAAAAAAAGTATATATATATATATATATATATATATATATATATATATATATATATATATATATATATATATATATATATATATATATATATATATATATATATATTTTTTTTTTTTTTTTTTTTTTTTTTTTTTTTTTGCACGTAACTTATTCCCGTTCAAGAGCATAAAAATATTTCCAACAAAATGTATCTTTTATTATTATTATTATTATTATTATTATTATTATTATTATTATTATTATTATTATTATTATTATTATTATTATTATTATTATTGCAAAATTCGCAGTTTTCCTAGTACAGGAAGTGGCCAAGCCAAAGCACACAATTGCTAGGGTTCTGGTTGCCGTTTTGAAACCAACTCCCAATCGTATGCCTTGCTTCTTCGTGCACTGAAAATTCGAAAGAGGAATTTCCCGTCCACTCACTCCTTCCCGTTTAATCGACTTTTACGACAAGCAAGAGAACACGGAGTTGATAATTTATTCCTCTAGTAAAGGAAAACTAAAAACTAAAATAGAGAGAGAGAGAGAGAGAGAGAGAGAGAGAGGAGAGAGAGAGAGAGAGAGAGAGAGAGAGAGAGTGTGTTATGAACTTGTTATGGTGGTGACATAGTCCCTTAGGCTATACGGATTATTTCTAGATATAACGCTAGTCGTCTCAGCAGATCAGCCTAAATATGAATACCTGATTAATTTCTTTGGAATTTAATAATCTTCCGAGATACTCATTATATATATGATTATAAATCCTCAGACTGCACAAAAAATTAATAATAATAATAATAATAATAATAATAATAATAATAATAATAATAATAAATATAATAATAATCCTTTATTACATTCCGTCTTTGAGAAAAAATATAGCTTTTTCTCGTCCCCGGGAGAGGGAGAAATTGCAGCAGCTCTACAGTCGTCGACAGCCCTGTTCAAACTGTGGGGAAATAAACCATGATCTTTCCCACTGTTGGTTTAACTATAGACTTAAATGTGGTCACTGCCGTGAACATGGCCATAAAACAAGATTATGTCCCTTAAATATATAGCAATCACATTGTAATACAGGCTTATTGAAACAGTTCATAAACATACAACACATCAATGCACAATCACTTTTGGGTAATTTCGAAAATATTGCACTAATGATCAGAGAAAATAACGTGGATATAATGTGTGTTTGTGAAACTTGGCTCCAATCTAATATGCAGTCTGGTTTTGTTGCTATACCTGAGTATTCTTTTTATCGATTTGATGGCGGTAGGGGTGGGGGTGTGGGGGTGTATGTAAGAAATCATCTAACGGTCTCCCTATTAAAGACCCCTGAAGTCGAGCGACCTCCTCATCTCGAAGACATTTGGTTGACTGTTCAGAGTAGGAAATTCCCTTCATTCATCCTGGGATGTGTATATAGACACCCACATGCACTCAACGACACCTTTGATTACATCTCCGAGGTATTTCGGTCGGTCTGTTTGAGGAGCAAACCTCTCATTATTATAGGCGACTTCAATGATAATCTCCTTCTTCCTAATAATAAAATGGGGAAATTAATTCAATCCCTCCACTTAAATCAGCTTGTGAATAAAGCAACCCGTATCACCGCTAATTCCTCCAGCCTAATTGATCTTATAATTACCAATACACCTAGTTTTATAGTTCACCACGATGTCCTACCTTGTCCTGTAGGAGACCACGAGCTTCTAATAGCTACAGTTAATGTCAGGAAGGAAAAGAGACCGCCAATTGTTAAAACTTTCCGATCTCTTGAGAATTATTCTCAAAATTGTTTCTGCGACACTCTTCTTAATGAATACAACATTTTAAATTCAATACTAACTACAGATTGTGTAAATTATCAAGTTTCTACTTTTACTGATGTTTTTACGAGATGTTTAAATGAATGTGCCCCTCTTACAACCAAAGTCATGACACGCCCTCCTGCCCCGTGGATTGACTCTCAGTTAAAAGAGCAAATGAAAAGGAGAGATGACCTCCTAAGGCAATTTAAATCTGATAGACAAAACTCCGAGATGGAAAGAGCCTATAGAAGAGAAAGAAACCTTACTAAAACAATGTTGTCCGAAAAGAAGAAAAATCATTTCAGGGAAGAATTTTCCAAGTATAAGGGAAATATCAAAGGAACTTGGAATGTTATAAAAAGAATAATTCCTGCAAATAAGGAAATCTTAGAAAATTCTGACCTTCTCAGTGATAATGTGGAAAAGCGAGTGAATGATTTTAATAAGTATTTTGCTGAAATAGGTAAGTCCACATATGAAAAGTCCCAAGATAATAATGACTTGATTATTAACCAACCACATAATTGCCAGCCTCCAGCTGAAAGAAATATTATCAATAATTTTAGACCGCACCCAATCGATTTAGTCACACTTATTCTTATCATAAAGAACCTCAAACCAACAAACTCTTGTGGTTCCGATGGGATACAACTTCGCTTCCTAATTGACTCATTGCCAGTTACAGTATTTTTCATTTTAGTCATTGTTAATACATCCATTGTTACAGGCAGTTATCCTAACCTCTGGAAGCATCCCTATATCATCCCCGTTTTTAAGAGTGGAGATACTAATAATGTTGAAAATTATAGGCCAATCTCTCTTCTCAGCATTCTGTCTAAAATACTTGAGAAGGTAGTTGCCACCCAGTTAATAAATTTCCTTGAATCAAATTGTCTATTATGTGAAGAACAACACGGTTTTCGGCCTAAACTTTCGACCGAGACGGCCCTACTTAAAATTACTGATAAAATTTATAGTAATATTGAAAATAAGGAAATATCACTTTTATTATTGTTAGATTTGTCTAAAGCATTTGACAGTGTACACCATCAAATTCTAATGAGAAAACTTTCCAAAGTTCATGTTGACTCATTTTGGTTCGAAAATTATCTGAAAGATCGAATTCAATCAGTTCGAATGGGCTCGACTCTCTCTTCTTCTTTAGATATCAGTTTTGGCGTTCCTCAGGGTTCAATTTTGGGTCCTCTGCTTTTCTTAATATATGTTAATGATTTACCTCAATTTATAAGAGATTGCCTACTTGTTATGTATGCTGATGACACCCAGATTATGCTTACTGGTGACATTGATAGAATTCCTGAAATCTTAAAAAGGGCTGAAGATATATTAAACTGTGCCAAAAGTTATTTTAACAGTAATGGTCTTTTACTGAACGAAAATAAAACTAAATTCGTTATTTTTGGATCAAATCAATACCTGTCCCGCATTCCTGAGAACATCAGTATAAATTTCAACAATGTTTCACTCTTCCCATCTAATAAGGTTAAAAATCTAGGAGTTATTATGGACAGTACCATGACATTTAATTTTCATATCGATGAACTACATAAAAAAGTGAACGGGACCCTTATTTACTTGAACAGAGTCTATGAAAGATTCGAGCCTGATTGTAGGGTAATTGTAGTACAAACATTGATTTTAAGTATTCTCAACTACTGTCTAAGTGTTTGGGGTTCCACGACTAAGACCCAGATGTTACGAGTGAAAAGGCTCCAGAATTTTGCTGCAAGAGTTGCCATAGGGGGGGTGCATAAATATGATCACGTGACTCCCCTCTTTGAGAGATTGGGTTGGCTAAGGATGGACATGAAGTTCATATATAATATCTGTCTTTTAGTTTTTAAAATAAATCATGGAATATTACCGGAATGGCTCTTCTCATTGCCAACAGTTAATCAAGTGCGTATCAATAACGTCAACACCAGATATCAGAATTCTTTTTACGTGCCCAGAACTTCCACTGATATTGGGGCAAGAGCCTTAAATGTAATGGGCCCGAGACTTTGGAACTCTTTACCCGCAAACTTAAGAAGTTGCCAAACATTACCCTCACTTAAATCTCATCTTTTAAATCACCTACTTAATAAGTGATTTTAGTCTCATTATTATCCTCCCATTGGGTAGACGAAGTGTACGTATGCATATTTTAATGTGTAAATTTTTTGATTTTGTGCTTTGCAAATTTCATTTGTTTTATTTTGACATTTTACATTGTAATTTGTAATTAGATTAATTATCATGTAATAGCCATTTTTGATGGAATAAAGTTTTTGACTTTGACTTTGACTTTGACTCTCTCTCTCTCTCTCCTCTCTCTCTCTCTCTCTCTCTCTCTCTCTCTCTCTCTCTCTCTCTCTCTCTCTCTCCTCTCTCTCTCTCTCTCTCTCTCTCTCTCTCTCTCTCATATTACGTGAGCTAAGAATATATATTTATTAGAGTTCCATTATTCCCAGAACGAGTTGAATTACTTTTGAGGTATTTGCCTAAAAGAAATGTAATTTGGAATTTTTTATTTTTTTTGTTAGGAATTCACTTCTAGCATTATTTATTACTTTTGTTTGCTTACTTATCCATTTTCGTATACTTTAAATGTTATTTAATGTTTCTGAGGAGGATCATAAGAGTCATTTGATACCAATTATTAATAGTCGAACCTTTAGGAATAATTAGACTGTGTGTGTGCGTGCGTGCGTGCGTGCGTGCGTGCGTGCGTGCGTGTGTCGAACCTTTAGGAATAATTAGACTATGTGTGTGTGCGTGCGTGCGTGCGTGTGTGTGTGCGTGCGTGCGTGTGTGTGTGTGATTACCTAATTGTGATTACCTAATTGTGTTTACGGGAAAGAGCCCAAAGCTCGTATCTTCCCGTCTCCTGATCGGTTCCATTTTTAGACTTAGTGATACTTATCGTACCTGTCCTTAAAACTATGGATTGAGATAGCATTAACTACCTCCTCGCTTAGCCAATTCCAATTATCAACTACTCTTACACTGAAAAAGTATTTCCTTACATCCTGCAAACAAGTTTTCTTACGAAGCTTCAAACTATGACCTCTAGTTCTAGAGCCAGCCATATCGAAATATCGATCCCTATCCACTCTATCATAACCATGAAGGAATTTAAAGACTGTCACCATATCCCCCCTTACTCTTCTAGCTTCGAGTGATGGCAAGTCTAATTCCCTCAGCCTTTCATCATAACCGAAATTGCGTATTTCTGGCACCAGTTTCGTGGCATGTCTTTGAACTTTTTCAAGCTTAGCTATGTGCTTTTTCAAGTGCGGATTCCAAAAGGGGGCTGCATATTCCAGTTTTGGCCTCACATAGGTTACATAAATATTTCTGAACATTTCCTTGTCCATGTGCCTGAAGGCTACCCTTACATTTGATAAGAATGCATATGCTGCCCTTACTACGCCATTTATATGTATTTCTGGAGACAAATCTGCCAGTATGTTTACTCCTAGATCTCTCTCATTTTCTGTCTCTTGAAGTTGTACTCCAGCCACCGAGTAGTCAAGCTTGGACCTTCTTGCACTTGTACCCATTCTCATTACCTTACATTTTGAGGTATTGAATTTCATTAGCCACTTTTCTGACCACTCATGCAGATTATTTAGATCCTCCTGAAGTTCTCTACCATTGTTCTCGTTTTTTACTTTCTTCACAATCTTTGCATCATCTGCAAACATATTCATGAATGAATTTACAGACTCTGGTAGGTCATTTACATATACAAGGAACAAAAGTGGCCCTAAAACTGAACCCTTGGAACTCCACTACTAACTCTTCTCCATTCAGACACTGAGTGTCTTACTCTAACCCTCTGTTCCCTTCCTTCTAAGTAAGTTTTTATCCATTCCAAGACATTTCCACCTATTCTAGCCATTGATTGCAGCTTCCTAATAAGTCTCCCATGTGGAACAGTGTCAAATGCTTTCTGGAAGTCTAGGAATATGCAATCTGCCCAGCCCTCTCTTTCCTGTAAGATTTGGCTTACCTCATCATAAAATTCTAATAAGTTTGTTACTGTTGATCTTCCTTCTCTGAAGCCATGTTGCCTCACTGACAAAAAGTTGGAGGATTCCAAGTGAAGAGAGATATGTTTCCTTAGTAGTTTCTCCATAAGTTTGCAAACTATGCTGGTCAAGGAAACTGGTCTATAGTTCAGAGCCGTATCCCTCCTTCCCTTTTTGAAGATAGGTATCACATTTGCTTGTTTCCAGCATCTTGGAATCTCCCCCGACTCCAGTGACTCCTTAAATATGATACTTAGTGCCACTGATATTGTGTTTGCGCATTTTTTAAGCACATGAGGGGATATGTCATCAGGATCTGTAGCTTTATGAACATCTAAATCCATCAGCGCTTTGCATACCTCTGTGGCTGTAAGGTTGATGTTCTCTAATACCGGCCCTTGAGCTTCTATCACTGCAATCTGAGAGGGTGGGGTATTTTCTACTGTAAATACTGACTGAAACTCCTTGTTCAATTCTTTGCAGATCTCTTCGTCCGTCTCAGTGATGCTTCCATCCGCTCTCTTTAGCCTTAAAATCTGTTCTTTTACCTTCAGTTTTCCTCTGATAAAGCTGTGGAAAAGCTTGGGATTTTCTTTAGCCTTCCTGGTGATGTCCCTCTCATAATCTCTCTCTGCCTCTCTCCTTTTACTTAGGTAGTCATTTCTTGCTCTTTTGTAGGTTTGCCAGGCATTTATGTTTTTTCTCCTCCTGTACCTTTTCCAGCATTTGTCTCTCCACTCCTTAGCTCTTTTACACCCATTATCGAACCATTTCTCTCTGGCATGAATTACACCTACTTTGGTGACAGGTATGCAGCAATCTACTATCTTCCCATATTTCTCACAAAAGATGTCATACATTTCTTGTACAGATTTGTTGTAAAATAAGGTTCTCCAGTCAATAACTGCAAAAAGCTCATTCATTTTGATGTAATCTCCTTTCGGATAGTTCCTCCTCATGTCCTCAGTGCCTCTACTCTCAGGAAGAATGTCTTCAATGATATACTCCATCAACAACACACAGTGGTCACTCTTTCCAATTGGTGGTTCATACTCAATATTTTCAATATCCAACACATTATCTGTGAACACTAGATCAAGTAGTGATGGCTCATCCCCACCCTTGGCTCTTGATGGTTCCATTACATGTTGGTGTAGGAAATTCCCTTGTACGCAATCTAGGAATCTTGCCCCAAATGAGTCCTCACCACTGTGTGGGTCAAGATTTATCCAATCTATCTCTTTATGGTTAAAGTCTCCCATAATCAAAATCCTACATTTTTTCTCCCGTGCCATGTTAACAACTGAGTTTATGACTTCAATAGTACCTATATGACTTTCCTCATAAATTTCAAGCCTATTTTGGTTCCTTGGTGGGTTGTATACAACAGTTATTATAATGCTCTCTGACCCAGTATTTATGCGAGCAACAAGAAATTCCCTGAACTCACTTTCTATAGCCAAGTTTATTTCTTCAACTTGAATCCTCTCACTTATGAGCAGTGCTATCCCTCCACCAGTCCTCTCAGATCTTTCGACCCTTAGTATTCTGAAGCCCTTAGGAAAAACTGTGACACTGTTTATGTCCTCACTCAACTTAGTCTCTGTAATTGCTACTATATCTGCCTTACTGTTGTGAATCCTATCTTTTAATTCTACTGCCTTACCAGCTAATCCATCAGCATTTGTGTATAACAATCTTAATGAGGCCCCATCCCCTGATCTTCTGTCATTATCTTCTTTATCTCCCCTTTGTCTGGAAGTATTCTGTAACGAAAATTTTTCTTCTCTTCTTCATTTCTTTCATCATTTAACCTTCTTGCCTCTTGCAACAAGTTTTTGATCTTTCCCATCTCTTCCTGTGTTCTGTATCGTCTAATGAACACTTCTTTGCAGTCTTGAAGGTCTTTTAGACTTTTTTTTCTCAACAATATTTCCCTACATGTTTCCCCTCTCTCAAAGGTTACTTTTGTTGGTCTCGGCTTTCCTTCCCTCGAATATTTACCTAGTTGGTGTATGTTTACAATATCCTCAGGACCACATACTACTCCAAGCTTTCTTATCAGGTCTACAACGCTAGCTTTATTTTCTTCAAGTCTCCCCTGCCATGTTGGCTCCTGGGATTCACTTATGCCTGAGATTACCACTGTCTTCTCCTTATCAAGTGCCTGTCTGATGAGTGGGTTTGCCCTTTCCATCACAACGTCTTTCATTTTTTCGATTACTGTCTCTTTATAGTCAACTGTTTGTATGTTTTCCAGTGCCACCACCTTTACAGCCTCTTTTACTGCCACATTCCCCTTTAGTGCATCAGCAAAGGACATTTTCATGGCATCATTTTCCATATTCAGCTCCTGGAACTCTTTTCTGAACTGTTCAATGTTTTCCTTAATCTGAACTTTCCAAGCAGCAATCTCGTCTCTCTCAGAAGAGAGCAGTGAACTAACATCTAATTCCTTTAGGTTGTCATTCAGCTGTTTGTTTTTATCTTCTTGTTTAGAAATTCTAGATTCTAGTTGACTCTTTTCTCCTTCCAGCTTCTTTATTCTTTTTTCTAGTTCCTTTCTCTCCTGCCCTTGTGCTTTATTTGCTTCCTCCAAAGATCTTATTTGTTCTCTGAGTGTTTCATTCTCTTTCATTTCTCCATCCATATTCCGAATTTTATCATCAAGGCTTATAACCATTTCCTCTAACTTCTTGATTCTCTGTTTAAGTCCCCTGATGACTACCCCTTCTCCCGACCCATGGGTGGGAGAGGTTTGGGACAGAGATGGCTTCATTTTTATGTTCTCCCTCTCACAGAATATAGAAAGAAGACGAGAAAGAGGAAAAAAAAAGAAAAGAGAAAAACTTCTAATTTAGCTTCACACCGAATTTTTATATCTCCATATAAGTGCTATTTAGTGACTCAGTTTGTCTCCTTTCTGGTAACACACATCTTAACTTAAAAACTTGACCATGGTAATTTAAGTATAAAAAGAAAAAGAAAAACAAAAGTCAAACCTGAAGGGAAAATTCGAATTTGTGTTTGAGGTGGCACCCACCTGTTTCTGTTATATATTCTTCCTAACTGATAAACTGACTTGCTAACCAAGATATGTTATCACGGGATTAGACTTTACATTTAACTCAATATATATACAAAATAACAAAATAGTAAAAGAGAAAGCTAAAAGAAAAGCAAAAAAAATGAAGAAAATAAGACTGCTGTACTACTTGGCAACTTAACTCAGTACTGTTGACAGGTGGGTATTTGGTATTTTTTTTTCTTTTATTATTCAATTTTTTCGTGTATCAAACTAACTAACTAGTTAATATAAATGGGAAGGATACTGATTTTAACAATATATAGAACCACAGGATCAGGTAAATGGCTTAAGAGCTTTCCCCAGTTTACACAAAAAATTAGGTAATGTGATGTGATGGCTCCACCTCTGGCAACTCTTCTAGATTTCCCTCAAGGCAGAACTGGACGGCAGCTTCTCTCTCTTCCTCACGAAAAAGTTCTCAATTTTTTTCCTTTAATATGAACAGTCTCGTCTTACAACAAATATAAGTTTTTGTACTCACAATACTCTGCATGATTTCAGATTTATGGAAATTATGTGTGTATGTGTGTGTGTGCGCGCGTGCGTGCGTACGTGTGTGTGTGCGTGTGTGTGTGCGTGTGTGCGTGCGTGTGTGTGTGCGTGTATTTGTGTGTGTGTGTGTGTGTAAAGCAACTGTATGCTTTGTCAGTATCTTGAGAAAGAAACTACTATTCCTTTAGCCCTTCCTATTCTCATTTATGGTAATTGTGGTGCAGTGGTAGCGAATGGAGCTGGTAAAATACTAGCCTCAGGTTAATTCTTGAGCCGGGGTTGGATTAGCATTAACTCTCTCATGTCGTTATCTCTTAGTTTGGCAGTGAATTA
>JAXCGZ010000056.1:162500-167500 GCA_037179515.1 Halocaridina rubra | reverse complement strand
AATGTCTGTTGTACATTTGTCACCTTATTAATGTCCCGTTAGTAACGCAACACCATTAAAGGAAAGGAAATTACTCCCTAGGGCCTTGTTTTCATTTCCTTAGATAGGGAAATATTCTCTCTCTCTCTCTCTCTCTCTCTCTCTCTCTCTCTCTCTCTCTCTCTCTCTCTCTCTCTCTCTCTCTCTCTCTCTCTCTCTCTCTCTCCTCTCTCTCTCTCTCTCTCTCTCTCTCTCTCCCAAGCTTTTCCACAGCTTTATCAGAGGAAAACTGAAGGTAAAAGAACAGGTTTTAAGGCTAAAGAGAGCGGATGGAAGCATCACTGAGACGGATGAAGAGATCTGCAAGGAATTGAACAAGGAGTTTCAGTCAGTATTTACAGTAGAAAATACCCCACCCCCTCAGATTGCAGTGATAGAAGCTCAAGGGCCGGTATTAGAGAACATCAACCTTACAGCCACAGAGGTATGCAAAGCGCTGATGGATTTAGATGTTCATAAAGCTACAGGTCCTGATGACATAGCCCCACATGTGCTTAAAAAATGCGCAAACACAATATCAGTGGCACTAAGTATCATATTTAAGGAGACACTGGAGTCGGGGGAGATTCCAAGATGCTGGAAACAAGCAAATGTGATACCTATCTTCAAAAAGGGAAGGAGGGATACGGCTCTGAACTATAGACCAGTTTCCTTGACCAGCATAGTTTGCAAAGTTATGGAGAAACTACTAAGGAAACATATCTCTCTTCACTTGGAATCCTTCAACTTTTTGTCAGTGAGGCAACATGGCTTCAGAGAAGGTAGATCAACAGTAACAAACTTATTAGAATTTTATGATGAGGTAAGCCAAATCTTACAGGAAAGAGAGGGCTGGGCAGATTGCATATTCCTAGACTTCCAGAAAGCGTTTGACACTGTTCCCCATGGGAGACTTATTAGGAAGCTGCAATCAATGGCTAGAATTGGTGGAAATGTTTTGGAATGGATAAAAACTTACTTAGAAGGAAGGGAACAGAGGGTTAGAGTAAGACACTCAGTGTCTGAATGGAGAAGAGTTAGTAGTGGAGTTCAACAGGGTTCAGTTTTAGGGCCACTTTTGTTCCTTGTATATGTAAATGACCTACCAGAGTGTGTAAATTCATTCATGAATATGTTTGCAGATGATGCAAAGATTGTGAAGAAAGTAAAAAACGAGAAAGATAGAGAACTTCAGGAGGATCTAAATAATCTGCATGAGTGGTCAGAAAAGTGTCTAATGAAATTCAATACTTCAAAATGTAAGGTAATGAGAATGGGTACAAGTGCAAGAAGGCCCAAGCTTGACTACTCGGTGGCTGGAGTACAACTTCAAGAGACAGAAAATGAGAGAGATCTAGGAGTAAACATACTGGCAGATTTGTCTCCAGAAATACATATAAATGGCATAGTAAGGGCAGCATATGCATTCTTATCAAATGTAAGGGTAGCCTTCAGGCACATGGACAAGGAAATGTTCAGAAATATTTATGTAACCTATGTGAGGCCAAAACTCGAATATGCAGCCCCCGTTTGGAATCCGCACTTGAAAAAGCACATAGCTAAGCTTGAAAAATTTCAAAGACATGCCACGAAACTGGTGCCAGAAATACGCAATCTCAGTTATGATGAGAGGCTGAGGGAATTAGACTTACCATCACTCGAAGCTAGAAGAGTGAGGGGGGATATGGTGACAGTCTTTAAATTCCTTCATGGTTATGATAGAGTGGATAGGGATCGATATTTCGATATGGCTGGCTCTAGAACTAGAGGTCATAGTTTGAAGCTTCGTAAGAAAACTTCTTTGCTGGATGTAAGGAAATACTTTTTCAGTGTAAGAGTAGTTGATAATTGGAATTGGCTAAGCGAGGAGGTAGTTAATGCTATCTCAATCCATAGTTTTAAGGACAGGTATGATAAGTATCACTAAGTATAAAATGGAGGCGATCAGGAGACGGGAAGATACGAGCTTTGGGCTCTTTCCCGTAAACACAATTAGGTAATCACACACACACACACACACACACACACACACACACACACACATACATACACACACACACATACACACATACACACACACATACATACATACATACATACACACACACACACACACACACACACACACACACACACACACACACACACACACACACACACACTCCTTGTAAGGGAGATCTGACATTGGCTTCATTTCCTTTGTCATCTCTTCTTCATCTTCTTCTTGTATCTCCTCGACATGTCTCTTGACTTTCAGGTTTTCGTATATTGGTGAAATGACACGTGTTGTGCCAGGCATCCCACAATAAGAAAACAGAACTATCATTTTCCAGCCAAAATCTGGACTCTTGTGTTATTTAGCAGATGAATTTATGTCCAGTTGCAATATTTTGCAATATCTTTCGCAAATTTTTTTTAAGTATTTCCAAATCATTGTGAGTGTCAGTAATGTATGATTTAGTCTCTGTCTGCAGCGGTAGCTGTGAGACAAGGCCGTATTAAAAGATTTTTTTTTTATGTGTGAGAACACACACACACACACAAATGAGAGAGATCTAGGAGTAAACTTACCGGCAGATATGTCTCCAGAAATACATATAAATGGCATAGTAAGGGCAGCATATGCATTCTTATCGAATGTAAGGGTAGCCTTCGGGCACATGGACAAGGAAATGTTCAGAAATATTTATGTAACCTATGTGAGGCCAAAACTCGAATATGCAGCCCCCTTTTGGAATCCGCACTTGAAAAAGCACATAGCTAAGCTTGAAAAAGTTCAGTGACATGCCACGAAACTGGTGCCAGAAATACGCAATCTCAGCTATGATGAGAGGCTGAGAAAATTAGACTTACCATCACTCGAAGCTAGAAGAGTGAGGGGGGATATGGTGACAGTCTTTAAATTCCTTCATGGTTATGATAGAGTGGATAGGGATCGATATTTTGATATGGCTGGCTCTAGAACTAGAGGTCATAGTTTGAAGCTTCTTAAGAAAACTTCTTTGCAGGATGTAAGGAAATACTTTTTCAGTGTAAGAGTAGTTGATAATTGGAATTGGCTAAGAGAGGAGGTAGTTAATGCTATCTCAATCCATAGTTTTAAGGACAGGTATGATAAGTATCACTAAGTATAAAATGGAAGCGATCAGGAGACGGGAAGATACGAGCTTTGGGCTCTTTCCCGTAAAGACAATTAGGTAATAACAATTAGGTAATTACACACACACACACACACACACACACATATATATATATATATATATATATATATATATATATATATATATATATATATATATATATATATATATATATATATATATATATATATATATATATATATTATCCACAAAAAAGCATTATAGACCCTCATGGGACTCGAACTCGTGTCGAAAGCTTCGGAATCGTTATGCCATATCTACTGAGCTACTACGACAGATAAATATATGCATATCATATCAACCAGATCAAGCATATTCACCTATTAAAGTTTTGCTTGGATTTTAAGCATATATATTCACAATGAAACAGTGATATTAACAACACTATTCTCCATGAAGCACTTCTTACCAGCAAAAGATTCGATCTCGCATCGCAAGCTGCAAAATCATGCCATCACGCCGGCTAAGCTACTACAACAGATAAAAATCTGCTTATCACATACCAACCAGATCAAGCATACACTTATTAATAAGTTGACATGAAAGACCCTCTCTCTCTCTCTCTCTCTCTATATATATATATATATATATATATATATATATATATATATATATATATATATATATATATATATATATATATATATATATATATTGTCAAAATGAATATCCTTTTAAAGGTTTACTCGAAAAACACCTCTGTAAAGGAAAAGTATTAATGAAAAGGACAATATAAGAAAATGTTGTATTGATAAGAATAAATGGGTTGTCCATTTTATAAAGATCCTGGGACACTCTCCCTTTACATGTGTTTTTGTTGAGAAAGTTTGTTTCATTTAGGGAAGGACAGACTACATCCCAAAATATTAGGATTAATGCTCGGAGATAGAAAAAAAAAAGTTTTAGTACCCAGGTAGGCTTTTCGGACTGTCAGGTTGATCAGTAAGACAACTGATCCTTGAAATAGTGTGGCTTTGGGGAATTAAGACTGGATACCACATTCCTATCGTCCTACGGTGGTCTCGATCGAGGGTTTACCAACTTCGCAGTCGAGTAAGTAGGTTTTTCAGCTTGTCAGTGGAAGCAGTCCGTCAATTGATTCTTGAAAAAAGTGTGGTTTGGGGCAATTAAGACTGGATACCACATTCCTATCGCCCCACGGTAATCTTGATCAATGTTTACCAACTCCGCAATCAAGCACGCTGAACGCTACACCACCACCAGGTCACCTTGTTTTTAAGATTCTCTACCCATGGATGGGTGGAACGGGTCATTGAGGACCCATAGGGCGGTCTCCAGCTGGCACAGGCCCCAACTCCCCACTGTGGTGCCGAGCCACAGCAGTAACCTCCCCTGTAAAGAGTTTAAACTCTCTTGCCTGGACGAGGCGCGATCCGTCGACCTCGCGAATGCGAGGCCAGCGCGTTACCACTGTACTAGCCAGGAGGCTTATGGACCCGGTCACCTGATACAAAAGTCGTAGATTAATGTATACCAAGAGTCAAGTTCCAGAGATCTTAGGGAACGAAGAAGCTCGAAGCCAACATTAGTTGTTACAAAGTTCATCTTTGCTTGGCTGAGTTTATGGTAAATGTAGATGTTTTGTCTTCTGCGATTAAAACCTTTTTTCTTTAGTTTATAAATTACGGGTTTGATCATTTAATCAATTAATCAACTTATTAAGCGATAAATTAATATCGTTAATTAGTTATTAATTAATTGAATAATTCTGATGGATTATTGAAGTAATTGTTTCATTATTTAAATAGTTAATTAATTGATGATTAAATAAATGATAAATTATTTCATAGGTTATTATAT